>JARHVA010006398.1:277500-505000 GCA_037957365.1 Torreya grandis
AGATGTATCTTCATTTTTCCCTTGTAAGGTTGACTTAATGTTTTTAGCCAAGAGGTATGTAAGGAATAACAAACATTTACATGATCATCTTATATTTTTGCATTGCCCTTATCTTGATTTGGTGTTGTATCTCTCTAAATATGAACTTAGCTTATATTTACCATAACCTATATGTTTGAATATGTTATTCAATATTTTCTCAAATGGATCAAAATTTCATTATTGTAAATTTTTATATATCATATCAAGGTCTAGAAAATCATCGCTATAATAGTAATCTAAAACACATAAATCTTGTTGATTGATATTAACCACTAAAAGAAGGTCAAATATTTGATTTTTTTTTGGCATCATTTTTTCCTTTGGTAATGGTTCTTAATTTTTATTTTCATCCATGTGCACCTTAATGTTTAGTTCCTTGTTTATATCTAGAGGTAAAAGAGCCATTGTTTTTAACTCACCCATTTCATAGGTTTGTATATTCTCAAGTGGAATAAATTATTAAGGTTTTGCCAACTTAAATATGCCCTCTATATAGAAATGTATCATTTTAAAAAAATTGAGGGTTCATCATCCATAGGTATTATCAATAAGGTCCCATCATGTATGAATTTTACACATGAATGTATTTTACATGGTATGAATTTCATTATGTGTATCCATGGTCTACCCAAAATTAACTCTAAAATGTAATGATTGGTTATAATGTAATGATTAATACATTACTTAGAATGTGTTTGGAACCATTTTTGGCCTCAATGTCACATCTAATGTGATTTGGCCAACTAGAGGGCTATGCGAATTATCAAACCCTTTAATATGCATAACTATTTTTTTAAGAAGATTGATATTAATGTAAATGGTGGTTAATAAATACATGATACAAATGTTTAGTCATGATCCATTATCAATGAGCAGCCTTTTGATTCCTTTTTTATACATACTCACTTATATGAAAAAAGTCAAATCTTGGTTAATAATATCCTTGGATGGTAAATATTTTGGATAAAAGATGATGAGTTTGGCATTGTTTTTGAGATCTTGCATAATATCCACAAAGTAAGTTAGTTTAATATCAATTGTAACTTGGGTATCATGTAATGTTTCTTATAAGATACCCTTATATATAGTATTTGGATTTAAAATTTTGAGGATTGGGATCTTAGCATGTGTGTTACTCAATTAATTTAATAAGGTCATATCCCTTATATTCAATCACAAGTTTAGGTTTTGGAGGCACATGTATATTAATAGGTGGTGGACTAGGTTGTGCATCCTTATCCCTTCATGTAGCGATAACATAGACATGAAATAAATTATACTCCATGGTTAAATAATGGGTGTGGGATGGTAGTTATCACTTGAATGGGATCTAGGTGGAATAACTGGTTGAGATCATACACATTGGCATATAGATATTGACTCTATTGTATTACAAAAAGAATTAGAAAGAGACATTAAATGTTTCTTTCATTTTAAAACACTCTTAATATATTGATGAATTCATTTACTATGTTTAATAATAGGTTTGATTAAGAAATCATAATATTAACCAATAATTATAATTATAAATTAGAGCCCAAAATGTCCCATAGATGCTTCCAATTTAGCATAACTATAGAAAGGGAAATATGATTTTAAGATTTTGAATATTTTGAAATCATAACTTAAAAATTAGGAATATAAAATCAAGGAACCCTAGCTCAATTATATGGTTTTGAGACCAAATATTAAGTTCACCAAATTTTTGAACCTAAATTGATGATAAGGGGTGTCTATGGTTAATAATATTGAAATGATTAAGCATAAGGCTGATAAATAAATATATACTAGGCTAATTAATTTACAAACTCAAATAAACAATATTCTAAATCTAAATACCAAGATATGCCAAAAAATAGAAATTATAGATATTGAATGATAATTATGATAAATTAGAAACAAGAGTAATTATCTAGTTGATTGTGTATATTTATATCTATTTTGAAATAGGTTGGAAGTGGAATAGATCAATATCTTGTAACAATCATCATATCCTATAATTTTGAATTGTGTTGTCGTATACACTTGCGTCAAATCTAGATAGTTACATCAATACATGCATCTAATTTGGATGCATGTGTATTATGCATAATACTAAATAGATCTAGATGCAACAAATTGTATCCTTATATGATTTATGTCACCTTTATTTTGATGTGTATATATCTTAAGCACATGATATCACTCTTTGTCAAATGATCAAACCCTAGCTTATCAAACTTGGAGTGATTATGGGAAAAATCAGTTAGTGGGATCACAATATCAAGATACCCCAAGGGGTAATCTATTATTAGGCACTAAATACATATCCAATGCTCTGAATACGGTATTTAACTTATGTATTTCTCCTCTACATGTTGGCTTGTGTGTGCATAAGGATGAAATATGTGATAAATAAGTTTGTACAATGACCTAACTTGTAAATTGTAAAATATGGCTCGTGGTCTACTAATTCAGTAATTCAAACCTATAAATAGACTTTTATGATTTATATGTAAATAATAATGAATAAATCAGCTTTACTCACTTGAATGATCAATTGATAATTCATTTTTTCTCTATATGTGAGAGGTGTGAATTTTATAGGTTATTTATGAATGAGGATTAATCTTGTATATATATATATATATATCAATGCTTTATAAATATATCCCACACTAAATCACTTAGCAAAATAATGACACATTAAATTTACAAATTAGATTATTTTTGGGCACTATACACTTAGTTGGAAAAAGGACTGCATCAATGTAGGCATCTGGCTAGGATGCAAGTGTTTGGGTAGCTAAAAATAGGTACAAATACAAAACTAGAAGATAATGATAATGATAAATTTTAAAACATTTTGCATAGAATATAAGGCCTAGGCATCAAAATAACATATGGTAAGATCAAGAGAAAATAAATTTGTGACACAGAGATAGTGCGCACAAGTCTTTCAATAGTGGGAAGATCTTATAGATGAAGGGTACAACCATGATAAGTATTTCAAAATGTAAAATATTGAGGTGTTATATAATTCAAATTTAGTGTCTACAATAAGAGGTGAAATGTAAATAAATTTGCATTACATAATGGTAAGGATGGGAATGCTTGGTGTTCTTATTATTAGTGTAGTAAGAGGATTTTGAATGATAGTTTTAATAGGGTTAATATACTTTGTTTTTCCAACCACTTATTTGAATTTTTTTATTAGTTTTTGACTTATATGTTTGGAAGGAGCATAATTGGTATAAAGATAATAGATATTGTTTTCAAGGTTTTGTATTTCTATTTTAGAATGTTTTGGATTGATAAAGTGGTATTGGATAGATCGAGATTGTTATTGAGGTAAATTACACAGTGAGGTGTTTAATTCAATGGTATATGTGGGTGAGATAAGATATCAACCCAAATGGAATATAAATGGGTTGAGGCTTTCTAAAAAGACCCTATGAGGAGACATCATTGAAAATTTATGGAAAAAATATAAATCTCACTATAATGTATTATTATGAAGTTCGTGTGAAGATAATGCTAAGAATAAATGATATATTATTTTAAAACATATAATTGTTAAATCAAAATCTCTAAGAAGTGAGATATGGAAATATGAAAATAGTCCAAAAAGTTTTGGGATAGGATTCACATCAAGTTCACCAAAGTTTATAATGACGGTTAAGCTAACATGAAGATTACATTAAGAAGTAATAAAAATAAAACGTGAATATGATCCAATCAGTGGTGGGATAAGATTCACATATTATTATTATTATTATTATTATTATTATTATTATTATTATTATTATTATTATTATTATTATTATTATTATTATTATTGTTGTTGTTGTTGTTGTTGTTGTTGTTGTTGTTGTTGTTGTTGTTGTTGTTGTTGTTGTTGTTGTATGTGGGCTAAGATGGTTGAGGTAACAATCCACTTTTTTATCCATGTATTACGATATAAGTAGAAGACCAAACTTGAGCATGCATACATGCAAAGATATAGAGGCAACATAACCAAGGGGTTTAAATAGTTGAGTATCTAATATATATTAATACACACTAAATATTGATGGTATATGGCTCCAAATCCTATGCCCAAGATATGATATATGGTGTATAACTAGGTCCTAATAATGTATCATGATAGTGAAAAACATGAACTATAAAATAAGTATCAAGGATATAATAATTAAACCTTATGTAAGAAACTAAATAACAAGGTACACCAAGATCAAAGGTGGTAATAAACTAAAACAAATAAGATATAAATTCCAAATGGATAATTATATCTACAATATAGGCAAATGTAGCCTAAACAAAGACCTAAAATATGATTGTATTTTTAGGCCTCAGCACCATAAAATATGTGATCTTTTGACATAAAGGAAACCTACATGAGGAAAATAAAAAAAATATATACTAATCTAAAAATAAGTAAAACATATCTATTGATTAAGTAAAATTAAATGAAAAAGATTATGGATAGAGATATTTACCTTGGGTTGAAATGTTGGTGCATCAATCTCCCCCTTAGTCTAGTGGCACTTTTTAATATTTTTAGGTGAAGAATTTGAATGGAAAGAATGAAGACGCAATTATCCTTAATTTGGGAATCCAAAGGCTAAATGTAACCTCAATGGTTCAAATTACTACCATTAAGATTTGATGACCTTGATAAAGACTTGAACTCCACAAGAATAAGCCTTTATCCACTAATTACTCATTCTACTACTTGAGGGTATAAATGTGAGCATGGGAAAATAAAATGAGTGTTTTTTGTGGCATAAATGATATTTATAACTCATTTATATAATATCTAAACCTATAAATCAATTCCAATCCAAAAATATAGATATGAATCAATATAATACAATTATATCAATAAACATAGAATTATATGTCAATCATAAAATAATGCATAAGACATAGAAATCTTAGAACTATATTGGTAGTGATAATATAGTATAGGGATAAACAAATAGGAAACAAATAAATCAAAAAAGGTAATAAAATATGAAATACATGGAAACTGTGTAATTGAATAAAATGAGATAGAGAAGGAAAAGGGAAAATAGACTCAGTGGAGGCCATGTTCATAGTGATGTAGGTATGACTAGGTATTATGTGAAGATTTCTTATAAATACCACAAGATGACCACACCCCTTTCCTATTACACTCCTTAGTATGTGCACTTATTGAGATTGATGTAATGATGAGTCATATAAGAGAGATAGTAAAATATAAATATGAAAAATACCAATGTATGTAGGGTCAATTTTAAAATTTAATCAACTATTTTCATATAAATTGAATTTTTTCCTAAAATTTATTATGTTTTTTCCAATTTTTAAACTTTGAAAAGCCACATCTATTGATCTATGTCTTTTTATATTTTTTTAAAATTGTATGATTTTTCATGCTCTTCACATCATTTATTTCATATTTGCTCTATTCTATATCAAGATTGTTTTTTCAAAAAAAAATATATAATTGTATATTATAAATAATTTGAATATAAACTATTTATAAAGTAGAACGTATTTATATTGGGGTAACTTTCCACATCAATTTTTATGTAATACATATTATGGATGGTTACAATTCATGATTTAAGCGATCATTATCTCTCTCTTTTTGTTTCATTTCCATTATTTTTGAGTTTTATTTTATTTTTGAGGCATTTTTATACCTTTTTTTTATAATGGATTCATGCGAATACGACATTGTACTTATGCAATGCAATATTATTTTTAGAACTATGTGCACTTTAAGAGGATATGGTCAATTTTTTGTTAGAATAATAAATTAAAAATTTAAATTATCATGTCTCTCACACCTTACTGATAGATATTCCATCATAAAATCATTATAGGACATTGTTTATTTGTTGTAGTAATAGGTTTCTCATGTGTACTCTATTGCACCAAGTCCACCTCTTGTCACTATTTCTGATTCTAGTACACATTCTCTCAAATATCTTTTGGAGTGTGATCACGACAAACCATAATTCATTTTGTGATCCTACACCATATATGTTTTCCCATGTATTATCCCACACTTCATATCATCATATATATGTGTTTTATTCATTTGAGAATCACACTATAAGTATTAGTGCATGTTTACTCCATTCCATGGGTTATTCTAGTTGAGGTATTAATAAACACTTATAGGAATTGTATCACCCTTTTAACCTATTTAATGGATTTCTTTTCTTGGATTTATATATCAAAAAATTTGCTTCATATTCATTTGTATCACTTCACGTGGAATCTAAACCTATATTCATTCACTCCCCTCTTTATGATGACATAGAGTGACATATAATCTTTTCTTCACTTTCATTTAGGAATGAGAAACCTAAAATTTCTTATTTCAAGAATGAGAGTCATAACACATTTTCAAATTTACATAGGCATGAGAGTATTGAATCTAATTTAAATTTTTATTTACATACACCATTTATTCACATGGCATTGAAATGCAAATAAGCATCTTCTTATACCATCCATTTTCATTTAGGATGGATTTCATATAGATTTTAGTGGTGTTTTTAGTTTTACCTACATATAATCTATTAATGTGGTTTATGTATGCATGTGAATAACACACACCAAACCATGCATTTGATATTATGAGGCTATGGATTTGGTTTATTATTAGGTGGAATGGGATTCAGAATAGGTGGTGGTAATGGGTTCTCATGCTAGAACCAAAACACCTCAATAACATATTGATTCTCATTAAGAGTGTTAAGCTGAGCCAAATCAATAGTCCATAGTCTTTCAATTTATGATATCATAAAAAGGTAAATATATCAATCAATGATGTGACTAGGGAAATGTGGGAGATTGGGATGAATTATTCATGGGAAAATGTCTACTCTTTTAGGTTGATTATGCTCGATAAATTTCATACATGAAATGTGAATGATATAGGATAAGGCTAGACCTAAGGATAAGAAAGAGGTATGAATGGGAAACTAAGAATGAATGATGTTATACTAACATCCTTTATTTTGAGGAAGGATGAAGATAGGTGGATCAGGAATTCCTTATTATTTGTCCAAGGTAGTCAAGGAGTCAATAAAAGGATGAGGATGTATGGTATAGCATAAAAGCTCATGTCTTACCGCAATGTTAATATTATACTATATTATAACTATAGGACTAAGTGCTCTAACCCAAGGAAATAAAATATGGTAGATAAGACCAAGTGTCTTAGGAAGGATCATCTGAAGGATGATAGGCAAAATCTAAGGTAAAATAATATGAACTTGTTTAGGAAATGGCTTGATGTATGTGATTTTTGTGATGTTTGAATCAAGACTTTGTATAGAGTTCTTTCATAGATAAATAAGGCTTGGATAGATCATGGATTTTTGCATGTGTTGGCAAGGCTTCTTGACACTAATTATATTGATTTTTCATTTATTTTGGCTTATTTATGGGTTTTCTTATGTTCATGAAAGTAAATAATTGATTTATAAAATAAAAATAAAAAAATTACAAAGTTTTAAAATAAATGAAAATAAAACTTCTATTTATTATATTTTCAATTATTCATAATGCATGTAAAAGAGAGAGGAAGAATCCTCTATTATTATGCAAAATGTTGATTTTTACTAACTTTGTCTAGATGAAAACTAGGTGGTGATATTTTTTTATTTTTTATTTTGATTATATGAAGTAGATTAAATATTAAAACTAGTCCTTCTAGGTGTGTAAATAATGCAAAATAAATTTGATCTAAAACAACAATGTCATAATACTTTCTTATAACTTTATTTGTCTAAAAACAAGATTTTAAAATGATTTATTAAAGAGTGAAAAAGAATGAAAATTTTGATTTTACATTTTCAAAAGGGGATAACACCACTTTTAATATACAATAATTAGAGATATGATAAATCTAGTTATGTGCCTAAGGTTGTCTAATTTATTTGTGATTGAATAGTTGGTTGTTTGGAATGTAATAAACTTGTTTTAATCTTGAAAATGAAATATTATTTTTTCTATAAATGTTTTTATAACTCACTAAAATATTCATATGAATGTTTTGTGAAATATTTATCTAATTTATAGAAAATAACATACTGGAATGTAAACACAATCAAAACTAGCTACCTTTTTTTGTAGCAAAGACAATAAAAAGAAATAAGACTCTCCCTATTAAAATTTATATTTTTTAGAATAAATAAATTTATATAATTCAATATAAATTACACTAATCTAAGATATAAAAAATAAAAAATATTGGAAATCAAAGAGAACTCCAACCTGACCAAGGCATAGATTAGCTAGAATGCATGTAGTATGTTGATAATCAAATACTTAGTATGTTAGCTCCTTTTATTCTTGTGTGAATTATTATAAATATATAACTATAAGATGAATAATATATATAAAAATGGTTAAGAAGAGGAGACGCAACCATAAATGGATAGCAACTGAGTTGAGGTTGACCAATGCTCTAGTTTTCAAAGACTGGGTTATTGGACCAATAACACTTATTCGCATGTGACAATGCAGTCAACATGAAAACTATAAAGTTTGGATATTCAAAAAATTGAATCAAGACTATGGATCAAAGAGCTTCAAAATAAAAAATTATGATGGCAATTTTTAGACTTGAAATTAGGCCAAAATGGTCTTTTTATAAAAAGAGTTGGGAGCATGCATGAGGGAATTTAACTATGTCAAATTATGATTTTGACTTTAAAGGAACTAAAAATTAATAAAAATAGAATATGGAATGAGTTGGGTCTGATTGGAGGGAAACACAAGGTGATAAAATTAAAAAACTTGACATTAAACATGCAAAATGCGTAAAGACTAGAGTTATGAGAGAAAATTTTGGAAGACGTAAAAGTTATGATAAAATTGCCCTTATTTTTAGAAGTTATGAAATAATCACCCTAAAGGATATAACCACCCTTCAATACCCACATTATATTTAAAACAAAGCTATCCCTATATGACAGGTTCATTAGGGTGGTTTACATAACTACCCTAATGAAACCATCATGGATAGGATAATTTAATAACTCAAGAGGGAAATTTTGTCACTAATAGGGGTAGTTCTATCATCAATGGGAAATTTTGAAGATAATACCAACTAAATTTTAGAATTTCACAAAAATGGGGTTTTGGTATGTATAGGAGAGAGGAAGAAGAATATGGGAGGGATGTTTAGAGAGTTCCCATTTAAAATATCATTACATCATCATTAGACCTATTATTTTAAACATATCACATCATGCAAAAATTTAGTGAATAAATATTTCCCCTTTGGGAGGACACATTGTCATGAATTTAGGATGGTGTGTCACTAATAAATTGGCATCATATAATGGAAATAAGAGGTTATGAATACTTACCTTACTTAAATGATGGAGTGAAGCCAGTCGAGACTCTATGCAACCTATAAGAATAAAATAAGAATCAAGTGCAATTTGATGAAAAATGATAAAAAATAAGTTAACTAATCATACGATGGATATGCATACATACCACATGTGTGGGGAATATCATAATACCTAAATCATCCCATCATAGGGTTTGAGTCTAGCGTTGGGTTGTCATGTACCTGAAAAACCATAGAAGTGTGCTAAAAATATATAAACATGTTAAATTATTAGCTTTAGATCATAAAGCACAAAATATATAAAAAAATATTAATAAAAAACATAAAATATATGAAAAATGTCAAAATATTTCAAAACTAGAGTTTTTTTAATGAAAACAACTAGTTTGGGGCCTAATATATTCAAAAACCTTTTTAAAACAATTCATTTGTGCCATTTGCTTTTGAGACATTTTGAGATCTAGACTACCTATAACCATTTATACCAAGAATGAAATAAATGAGACGAGGAAAAATATAGTATGGTGAAAAAATATTGGGATGAGCTACTAGGCATGATCAAGTAGGTTTTGTTAACTTTTTCATTTTTACGTCAATTTTGAAATGTTGTTCAAGACATAGCTAAAACTAGGTGAAATTCAAAAAAAAGCTTTTAAATAATTGTTAAGGGGTAGATAAATAATATATATTTTTTATATTTATATCTATTTGGGGTGTTTTTAGGGGTGTGGGAGGGGATGTCACTAATAGATAGAACCATCACTTGCATGATAGAACTACCACCCTTTCCATGGTGGAGGTTACATAATTGTCATGGTGGTAGCATAACCACTATAATGTAGTTATGTTTCCTCCCTTTTAAGATATTTATGTACTTAATTGAGGAATTTATGTAATCACCTAGGATAGTTTTGTAACTACCATAGGTAAATTTTTCAAGCACCTCCTATAAATTAGGGTGGTTTCATACATTAGAATCAGGAAGGGAATTTAACTTTTTTGAAGAGTATGATTTATTCCTAGGCTAAAATAGGTTCTTCTTCTTATTACAGGGTGATTATATATAATGGATTAGAGATCATGAGTAGGATTTTATCCCTTGAGTCTTGACACTTATGATATATAATGAGTTATCCATTCTTGATTAAGCAAGGATATTAAAGATAGCATGGGTAGGGATCATCCCCACCTCCATTCAACTGCTATGTGACCTAACCTATTGAGACCCCTATCAAAACACATTGGTGCTCCCATAGACATTATGAGAGTGTAAAATCACTCTCATATATGTATATTGTATTATAATTTTTTCCATAAATGGGTAATTAGTAATTATCTAAGCTATTAATAAAATCCATGAGGCTTGTAGCTAGGAAAGTCATTTTGGAGACCCTAAAACACCTAATATGGGTGTGAAGTGCAAGGTAAGGCTTTATTAGGTTGAATAATTAGTGATCCACAACCTAACTAAGACCATCATTAGTATCCTTGATTCTAGATTAGTGTGAGACAAAGTTACATATAAAGTGTTGTATAGGTGGCAACTACTCATGTGATGTATTAAGGAGAGAGGGGCACACTACTCTTGGATATGAAATATTATAGCATAGACACATATGTATATTTAATAATTTTATCATCTAGGATCATTTTTTTATAATCTACTAAACCATTTTCATGGGTTGGGTTTATGAGAGGATGATCCTCTATCAGACATGAGTGATGATTGGGGATCTAGAAGATATCAAGGCCACCAAATTGATAGATGTGGTGCCCTTTCATGCCTTTTCCTAGGTTGTGGGATATTTTAAATTAGTATAAATTATTTCCTTGACCTATCGATACATGGTTTGGAAATGGGCCAATGATTTAGCTTATCTCATAGTATTTTTTTGGGCCACTCGTGTTCAACACATGATTTTATAGGTTGAGGTACACCCTGTGGATAAGGTTCCCTAGTATTTTGGTATGCCTAACATGGGTAATGTCCCTATCCCTATATTTTTATAAAAATGGATTCAAGAGGTGGGAGCTTTAAGGTTGGGGAAGTTGGCATGACATCCTTTTGTGAGAGGGGTACCTATTACCTACTAGTTTCATAGGAAATAACACTTATACATCCTACATAGGCCACTAAAGAGGAAGATGATAAGATGAAGTAAATAAATAGTATATGGGATATCCACCCCCACCCCCACCACTAATATAGGACCCTGTTTAAGAGGACCATATACAATATTAGCATTTGGGAGATGAAGATGATGAGGCTCTAATATATGTTGAGTTGGAGGACCTAAACATCAATCAGGAGTAGTCTATGGATGGTGAATCTAACCCTGAGTGAAACAAGGGGGATCCATGTATAATTTTTATTTACATGTTTTCATTTATATCTCCTATTTCACTTCATAATTATTTTGTATAACTAGTTTTACTACTTTAAATTTTGACATCGACTAAATTTGAGATTGATTTTTTCCTTGTGATTGCAGATACCTTGAGTGGATGGAGAGGTATGATCAGGGATGCCCTTATCAACCTTTTTCACTTGAGTAATAACCTAACTAGGAATCATATCCTGGTATATGTTAGCCTTCCTTAAAGGTTTAGCTAACATGTATACATCTTTTCCATAACATTCTATTCATCTATGATATTAACAAAGTTGAGGGAAAAGAACACTTCCCTATTATCTAGTATGAGGAGGGAAGAGGCCTTAGTATACATGATGATAGCCAAGGGGAGGAGGATAAGCCTCCAATAATATGATATGGAGAACAACATTAGATGGAGGCTCACGTAGGATTTAACATCTTAGCTTTTAACCTATAGAGAGTGGGGAAGATTTAGAGGGAGGTACTAGCAGGAGATGTCAATAGAGACACAACCCTAGACACTCTTTTACATTAGAACTTTTCTAGAGGAGGATAATCTCCTAAGACTTTGTGTATAATTTTTTATAACATAGTTTATGTTAATTATTTTTAGATGCCCTAAGGCATATTAGCCCTTTATGGAGGTGTTTGCATCAGATTCCCTTGTTATATAAACTTGATAGTTATTATGAAATAAATATATATGTTTTTTACTTAACTCTTAGTGACTTATTTTTCATGTTATGTGACTTTAATTTTCATATTTTACTTTTTAGTTCATGCACTCTACGTGGCTAGGCATCTAATTCTATATATGTATATGTATCTCTTTAATTTTGATATATTGCTATAGGAAATTATTATGTATATATGGAAACAAAATGTATGAAAATGATGTATTGTGATGGATGAATATGTGTAGCTAAACTTGGTAAAATATTTTTTGCAGGTGATTACATAATTTTTTTATTTACACAACATATGATTTTTAATTTTCAGCAAAGAATGAAAGGAAAAAATATGAATGTGAGGTGATAAGGAAAAAAAACCATAAATCAAAATTTCATAGGAAAAAGAAAGATGACATAATAGTTACAAGCAAAGGATAAGATATACTTCTTTCTAGACTTATAAAACACTAACTTTATTAGCTTCATCTATAGATAACTAGCACTGACATAGTCAATAAGTGGGAAAATGTTTCCCTCTTTAAACATATACATGTAGGCAAGATTTTTGGAATAATTTTATCTTTAGAAACTTTTTGATTTGACATTTATTTTATATTTGACTTATACATCTTTTTGTGACCCTGTACATCTAGTCTCATGTGACTAGGAAGACACATGAGCTCACAATCAAAGGCTATATGTAGGCAATTAATGGACATATCTCTGAAATACTAACCTCACACAACTAGTAATATGTGAGGGATCACCAATAAGGGTTATAAAAATGGAGAGAGATGTGAAACTTGATTTTTTATTTGCATAATCACTCTAATTTTTAAAAGATCATCTAATTTTTCTATTTACAAGGCCTTTACCCCCAAATTTTGGTCCCATACAACCAGTAGGATGAAAGGTCTCATAACCAAGGACCACTATAGGTGAATAAATTTACTTATTTTTGATCACACTAATGTTATTTTTTTGAAAGGTACCATAAGGGGATACCCTATCATAGACAAGTTTATAAACTATATTATAGGCTAGCATTCTTCCAAGTTGTAGAAGAATATGTGGGGAAAAGAGGTGTACATTACTCATAAAAATTAATTAAAATCCAATGCAAGATTATAGGTTTTGATAATGATTTCTATGAGGTTATAGGGTAATGTGAGAGTGGGATAATATGATATGCCACATTTTGAAATTGTATATACTATGTGAACTAACAACTAAATAATTATTGAAAAACACATATAATATATAGGTGAATATGTAAACTATGAAAATTCAATGGAAATGAAAGTAATGTGATAATTCAAGTGATTATATATATATATATTTTTAGTTTTAAATATTTTATGGACTCACCAAACTCCTTTTCCTATAGAGTGCATAACCGATAAGATTTATTATTAAAGTCTAATGTCACTAGGCAAGGGCCTAACCAATTAGGTCTAAACTTATTACCTTCTCTTTTCTTATTATAAATTATACTATTGATCTTAAGGATAAGGTCTCATATACAGATTGGGCACTCATGAATAATTTTTTATACTATCTACCCATGCGATCAACATAAGAAATGTGATTATTTGTGGTGATAATCTATTGTTTATTTAAGATTTATAATTGAGCCAACCATTTTTCTCTATATTATTGTTGATTAGGAAGACCCTAGATGGGAAAATGAAGGCTAAGTATTTATACTTGTAAGAGTAGGATGAATTTTAATCTGAACACAAGTGAATATGGTGTTGCCCATGTGGATGTCTTAATAGTCATTATATAAGCCTTTATTATTGGATAGAGTTTTAGATGCCAATATCATTTATAATATCTAACATTTTTGACAAAAATTAAATTCAAGGTCTTATTAGTAGCTTCAGCTTAACCATTCACTTCTAGATAGTATAAGGAGACTAATAGTGTGATATAGAATTTTTTTTACATAGCTTACAAACTTTAGGGTTCTAAAAATTGGATCCATTATCAATATTGATGACCTATGAGACCTCAAATTTAGATTATTTGATACAAGATAAAATTTATGATGAATTATCTAGTGATAATTGTCAATGGCTTTGTTTTTAGCCACTTGTTAAAATACCCAATTTCTATAATGATAAAGTGATGACCATCTAAAGAAGTAGGGAAAGTTTACCTACTAAATCCAAATCCCAAGTTGAAATGGTCAATATAATGATGATGGTTTGTAATTCCCTAGTGGGAATATGTATCTCATGTGAAAAATGTTAGAATTTGTTACATTTACATATATATTTAAAATCATCATGGTCTAGAGCAAGATAGAAGTATCCCATCCTATGGATTTTTTAGTGGTTGTGTGGCTACCAAAGTTTCCCCCATAAATTCCACTATTATAATGAAATAGTACTCTTTTTTACTCTTCTTAGTCAACACATCATAGCAACAAACTATAAAATGCCTTATGATAAAATACCTATCTTAAATAGTATACTTAGATGTGATAATGTGAATACATATTTTCTAATATGAGTTGGCACCTTCGAGGTAAGTGTGGTCAATTAGGTAATTGATGATTTATGCATACCAAGGTGAGGAGATAATAGTGAGTTTTATACATGGTATATCAACTCATTTATGAAATTGGTGTTGATGAGGTCATTAACTTCCAAGGGTTAATTATCCAACCAATTGGTAATGATCTATCCCTTAATAGAATTTTGGTTGACATAAATTAAATCAAATTCATTTAGGAGTGTAATGAAGCACCCTAACTTTCTAGAGAGATATGGTTAGGTTAGGAAAGCTTGTAAGGCTTGGGATATTATGATAGCTTTCATCTCTTGATTTATCATATAGTGTCACAATTTTTTGGTCACAAACACTATTATTAAGCATTAATTTTCAACCTAAGTGGACCATGTCTCATAATCAATGTGGGTTCATATACTAAAATAAATGGTGTGTTCCTTCTCAATGTCATCTTCTTGAGCTAATATGCATGTGAGGATACCTTAATTACTCTAATATAAGTATCAAAGGCTTATTTTGAATAGGCTACATGAGAATATGGGAGTCATAAGGAAGGATTTTACTACCTTGAATGTATATTGATGATTATTTTTCCAAGTTAGGCCACTCATTTTTTTTATTAGATTATTGATGAGATCAACGATATAGGCAAGATCAGGATTGAATCATCAAATGGATATCAACTTGAATTAAAATATTTGGATACCTAATTCATTTATGGTATGAAGCATTTATAATATTTCTCAAATTTTATTAAGGTAAATATCTATCCAATGCTAGAAGATGATATATACTAGGATTTTTATATTAGAGACTCCAAAAACACATTTCCTTAGATTGAGAGTGATGTCATATTTGATAAAGAGTGTTATAATTGTGTGTAAAACCTCTAAATTCTCTATACATCATCTCTCTTTTCCTAAAATTTCATCCACATATACTTATAGTTTCTTTTGAATGGGATCATAGAATATTGGGTCATATCCCCTTTTATATTACCCTTACATTTTTTAGACTGAAGGGCATCACAACATAACAAAATCTCCCCCAAAGCATAGTAAATTGGGTCATTCTTTAGTTATTAGTTTAAATGTGAATTTTTTTTACCCCAAAAAACCATCCATGATTGATAGAAACTCATACCCCACATTAACATCAATAATGATGTCAATAGATGGGGGAGGAATGCCATCCTTTAGACATACTTTGTTAATTTCCTAAAAGTCTATTTAGATTTTGATTTTACCATTTTTTTAGTATAGGTACAATGGTGTACATCCATTTGGAGTAGTCCATTATCTTAATAAATGTAACTTTTGAAAGTTTGATGACTTTCTCTTTTAACATCAACATGACCTTAGGCTTGATGGGCCTAAGATTTTGTTTGATAGGATTTGCATTAGGAATTATAACCAATTTATGGATGACTAAATGGAGTTTGATGACTATAATTTTGATTTAGGATAAAGTGATATCTTTTGATAGTTCTATGAGTAGTTTATTATGTCCTTCCACTTCCTACTCAGAGAATGAAGACACCAGCTTGAGAAGTTTAGGATTCTCTTAGGTCCTAATGTTAATTTTAATTTTTTATTTAATGAGGGAAGAATTTATTGATTTAAACACATCAGGGGCCAAAATAATATCAATGTCTTCACCCTCAATATTTAATACATCATGTTCATTACCAGAGGATAGGTAATCCTCAACATGATAGTAAGCAACATAGTATTCAATTCCAAGGGCTGAAGTGGGGAGGTGGGTAAGTGAGAAACCCCTCTTATGATAAAATGAAGGAAGGTCATTGTAGCATAATAAAAATTAAATAATGGACTCATAATGATTATCTATATCAAGGACCAAGGGGTCATCATCTCTTATACTATGGGTAATGGTTTGGTCATTATGAGTATTATGCACAAGAGGCTCTATCCTAATTGAGACTACAAAATCAGATTTTGATAATGTTGTATGGGGGTTAAATCATGAAGATGAGGTATCCATATAATTTTAAATATAGTTATTTCCTCTATAGATTGATTCTATAGAAACAAAGTTAAACCCCTTAATGATCATATGCACAACAATATTGTATAATTAAAGGTGTTCAACCTTAGTTTGATAGACCTTGGAAACCTAATTTGTGACTAACTATGAGTCACTATGGATCCTTAAATTTTGAATGCATAAACATGTTTAAATGGTCATGCCAAGAAATATGGGCTCATAATCAAACCCATTATTTATACACTCAAAGGCTAGCTTGAATATGAAAGGCAGGACATGCCCTTAGGGGAAATGAGAATAACTCCTACCCTAGTTCCTAGGTACCACTTGGAACTGTCATAGTGAATGACCCAATGGTCATATGTAGAAGGGTGAAAATAATTTGGTGAAACTTCTTGGTCCTTCAAGATCTCAATCATATGGATATCAAAAGTCTTGGGTAACCCATTTTGGGCTCCCTAGTTTTGAGACTTGAGAAGATAATGAATATGTCCCCTTTACAAGGTGAATGAAAGAGGTTGTGAAGATGTAAATGTCTCAGTTTTTTGTTGTGGATGAAGGAAAGAGTGAGTTTATATAAACTTAAAGTGTTGTCTCTTAACATCTGATTCTAATTAGGTAAGCAGCTCTATAAATTTGAAATGTTGTTTGTGTAGAAACTCATTTTTTGCCATTTTCATGTCTAAATTGGGATTAAGATCAATTTCTATCAAACAATGTAATTTAAGCCTAGAAAACACCCTGGATGCCCAAATTCATCTGTTCATGGGATTTTATTACCCAAAAACATGTCACGGATTTTTTATTTAGGGTATTACCTTATATGCACTGACAACCTAGTTTAGATTTAACCATAGTCAAATTGCAACCTAGTAATTGACATTATTTACCTAAAGATATATTCATGAAAAACATTTAAAGTAACTAATAAAAGATAAAAACCTGAATAAAGAGTAATAAAAAATAAATCTCAATTATATTTCTTAAGTAAAAATTCTAATTTAAATTAAAGAATTACATTTATCTAAAAAAGGAATTTTTCAATAAACATGGGGTCAAAGTCAAGGGAGCTAATAAAATGTTTTATTAATTTCTAAACTTCAATAAAAGGTGATTCACAACCTCATAAATATATAAAATGATTTTTCAAGCCTTCATGATTGCCTTGACCCAAATTAAGGTTAATGTAACTCAACCTAGGTTATTTTAGACTCAAACAAAGTTAGAACTAAATCTAACCTACCTAGGGTTACAGTAAGTTTTGAGACTTATAAATAAAGTGAACTCACTATATCTAAAATAAGATTGTGTGTAAGTATATTCTATAGGAATGCCTTCAAGAAACCATCTAAAATAATGTTATAATGATAAATTGATATCAATCTCCACACCAAGCCAAGACAATCTAAGTAAAGCCACATGTGGCCTTAGAGAAATGTTTCCAACATGGAGAATGCATTGATCAAAGTCTCTAATGCCATAAACCAAGTAATAAAATCTTCTATTCCAACAAGTTGACACTAATTTTGATAAGGGAGGTAAAATTATTTATTTTTCTCTTATTTATAGTTTTGTTCATTATGTTATGCTCCCCCTAATACTTAAGAAAGAGTGGTTTAGTTCCATTTCATTGTTATACTTAAATTTTATTGAGATTCATTAACAAGGAACTAACGACATTTGTGTGTTATTTGAATTTTTATTGTTAGACAATGGCATGCCCAGTGGAACCACACATCTTATATGGACTAGATGAATGATGTGAAACCTTAAAAATTAATAAAAATATCACTTACATATTCATTTTTTTAGTTTTAAGTTCAAACTTTCCATCATTTTATTTTTTCAGTAATTAGTGACTTCACCCGACTAATTGATGACTCCACCTATTCTATCCTCTGTTTTGTGATCATTTTTATACAAAATTGGTGACTTTACATTGGTTAATTCACTATAAATAATGACATTGATATGTTTTGAAATCAATGACTTTTCTAGAAATGACAACATTGCTCTGTGGTGAAAATGATGACTTCATCCTTAGGAAAATTACCCAACTTCAGGAGGCTCATTTGGGATCATCTAGACTCTATTTTTGATGATTTTTTAAACCACATGTTT
The DNA here is from genome assembly GCA_037957365.1 of Torreya grandis. Taxonomy (NCBI): domain Eukaryota; kingdom Viridiplantae; phylum Streptophyta; class Pinopsida; order Cupressales; family Taxaceae; genus Torreya; species Torreya grandis. The sequence goes on from JARHVA010006398.1 coordinate 296,583, forward strand.
CATCATGAATTTTTATATTATGTAATTATGTTTCCTTTATATTAGATGTATTTTTATTAATATATAATATATAAAAATGCTAATTTATTTTCCAATCTAACTTATTTATCATAGGTTTCACTTGCCAAAGATTATATTTGAAACTATAACAAGTTTTTTCATATTTTTTGAAGTTAGGAGAAACCATTTTACATCCCAAAAGGCTATTCTCACACTTTTGTTTTAGTTCTTAAAATTAACCTAACATAACTTATCTTTTTGCATATAAATTTTACAAGAGCAAACAAGGCCAAGGGGGCTAAAACTTTAATCACATTTTGTCTGGTGCCTTAAAAATGAAAATTAATCTTAGATTAGAGTTTGTAAGAGAATTTAATTTTTGTTTTTTCTTTATTTGTTGACTATTTTCAATTTCATAGATTAACTTTATTTGTGTCAAACTAAACTTTGCATGTGTACTCTCCCCCCATCCCTTATAGGGGAATTTGTTGATCAAAAGCATCATGTTTATTACCTTATTTTCTTATCCTAGAATGGAATAAACATAGTGTATGCTCCCTAAGCTATGAGTGATCATGATGACCCAAAAATGACTTCTAAAGTTCTTCCAATGTTCATTTGTTTATTTTTATGCATTATATTATTGGTAGAATTTCATCACCTCATCACAAGTTATTTAGGGGTGCATTAACTTAAGGTTTCATCTCCCAATATCATACCAACCCTACTCCATAGTGGGGTATATAAATTAGGCATGTGATACTATCACTGACTAGTTGATGAGTGTTTACCCTCAATCTTAATTAAAACCTAGATCAATTCTTGTTAAATATCAAACTTTACTAAGTAGTACATAGTTAAAGTCATTCTGCAAAGGACTAGAACTTTGAATAACAAGTTATCGAGTTTGAATCCAATTGATGTGATGTACCCTTGTGTTATCCATACTTTGGACCATTTAGATTATTTCAAAACTTATATATTTTTGTCAACTCCACTTTTCCACGGAATATATTTCCAAATGTTGAGTTTTCTATACTCTAAGTTCATGCCATATACTAATTATTGAGAGACAAATGGGTCTTAAAAAATATACCTACGTGTTCTATTTAATTTTTATATTAACACTTAATTAATTTTAAGCATTGGTGGAAACTGTAGCAAAAGTTATGCACACCCTATTAGTTTTAGGGATAGATGTGCACTAAGTGCTTTTTCTATTTTATTTTATTATCATGTGTGTTTGGGTCTATAATTTTTTATTTGTATTCCAAAGTTGAAAAAATTCTAAACCTTCACATATTACCCACCTATTTTACCTAATAGGTGTTACTCTACCCATTTTGTTTCAAATATTTTCCTTGGATTTTATTTCAAGATCATTATTATACCACTTATTTAATAGATCATCGTTATGCTATCTATTTTGTTTCAAAAAATTTCCTTTGATTTTATTTGATAACCATTTGTGTGACACTTATTCAATGGAGTGTTATTACTCTACCCATTTTTGTTTAAACATTTACATTAGATTTATTCCAAGACCATTGTTATACCCCTTGTTTGAAAGAGCATCATTATTCTACCCATTTTGTTTCAAACATTTACTTTGGATTTTTTCCAAGAACCACCTTTGTGTGCCACTTGTTTAATGAAGTGTTATTACACTATCATTTTAATTCAAAAACCTTACCTTGTTTGAAACCAAGTTCTAAAACATTTCATACATTTTGTTTCAAAATGCATAATTATGTTGTCCATTTGAGTCAAGGCCATTATTTATTTAAAAATACAAGTCTTAAAAAAATCTCAATAAAAATATATCCTTCAAAGTTTATATTGGTTTATGTTTAACTCTTGTCTGCAACTTGGGCTTGAGTGGCTCACCTTTATGTCTTTAGATTATGTAACTTCAACAGATTTTTAGTTTGATTTTCAAAATTCCTTTGTCTTGAGAACAAATGTGCCATTTGTCTCAAATAAATATCTTTAGACTTGAAAATTTGTTTTGAACTACACTAACTTGAGGTTCTTTGGGAATCTATAGGCAGCACTCAATTTAAATTCAGGTCAGTTTAGTCACCCCATTTCCCATGCTCTCATCATTTTGTGAGCACTTTAAGTAGCATTATTGAAATTTTGTGAGTAACATAAGGCCACACTCTCAACATTTTATGAGTAATTTAAGTAGAACTCTTACCATTTTATGATTAGCCTAATCTAATGCTCTTTCCATTTTTCAATTTAGAATAATTTGTATCTCATAATCTTCCATTGAGTTGGGATACCAAAAAACCCCAAACATTGAGAACATTTCCAAACTTCCTCTACTATAAAGATGGAATTGTAGTGGTTTGAGTTCCATTTGGATTATGTATGTAGAACTTAGTGTTTTATGATGTCATCTTATAAAACCTTCTTTAAACACTCTCATCATTTTATGATAAATTTAAGTTTGATAACTCTCATCATTTTGTGATCAACTTAAGCCATGCTCTCACCATTTTATGAGTTAACCCAATTTGTGTCTCATAATTCTCCATTGATTTGATATGCCTAAAATTCCAAAAACATTGAAAACATTTCAAAGGCATAAAATTTGGAAAAGGATTAAAATATCCATATGAGATATAAAACTACAAAATCCAAAAAATATATCATATATTGAACTTAGTCATCAATCCTAGATGTGCCTTATATGGGTAAATTCATTGTTGGTTCTTATCTATTCCACTACCATTAGGGGTGTGAACTTCCCTTTGCATGTATCTTTTGTTATGGGCACCATCCAATTTGTACTTTTAGTCCAAGTATCTTTGGGGGTGTGACCTTCCCTTTGTTTGTATCCTTATTTATGAGCACCATCTAATTTGTACCTTTAGTCCAAGCTCATAGATTTTTCCATGGTGGGTAAAAACCAAAGCATGCATATTATACAAGGATATATTATCCCCACATTTCATCCCTTTGTATATAGATTTTATTGGGGGCACCATCAGTTTATCATTACATAAAACCTTCACATGTAAATGTTGACTTAGTTAATGACATGATGTTTTATGTTACTTTTATTTTCAATATTTTTGTGTGTTTTCTTAGTTTTTTATATATTTTTTTTGATTTATTTATTGTGCCTTGACTCCATGTATGTGAGTTCATTAGGTGATTCCTTGTGAATTATACTTGAGTCCATCCATATTCATACATCAATATTGTCATCATTTTTTACCATTAGTGAATTTTTTAAATTGTATATTAGATCAGGAGTCAGTACATTGTTTTAAATTATATATTAATTTGGGAGTTGATCTTTATGCACATTAAAACCAAGTAATCATTGTGTTTTATATCATGATGCATACCATCAAGTGATACAAAAAAACTAGGCCAATAGAGCTATCAATCAATGTAGTGGGTAGTATTTATTCGAGGCAAATCCCAAATATCACCCAAACATAGAGTAATTAAATTACAAATGAATAGTAATCCTCACTAGTTAGGAAATGCATCTTTATACTAGTAGGTAGCCTAAATTCATACCTATCCTATGTATTAATGTACTATCAATCTGTGATTACATTTTTGTTACATGTGCTTATTTAGATCCATTATGGTAAATCGATAGTTATCCCGTCATCCTTAATCAAAATAACTCATTAACCCTTTTGGTTATATTAATGCCAAAAAATATGATCATCTTCATATTGATAGGTAAAATTTAATCATCCAAATTTTTCAATTCTTATTCTTCTATTTAATTCCTCATTTCATTTTCTCCATTTTATGGGAGAACTACATTGGCCTAAGGTCTAGTTGGACTATGTAGGTGGCGCTTGGATACATGATGTATCTCAGGTTTTCTCATCTACTATTATTCTTCCATTATTATCTTCCAATCATCTCTTTCATCATTTTGTGTATCCTCATATTCCTAGTTGTTTATGGATTATTTAGTCTTTGAAAATTAATTAGATAATCACATATACATTTATTCCCATTCATATTTGATTTGTATAACATGTTATATCCTTGAGTTATGCTTTCCAATCCACCCTACTGAGGAAAAATCAACCACTTTATCAAATTCAAATCTACCCTTTTAGGGAATAGTCATTATTTAATCTAGGTTGTCAAAATGAATATAACCTCCTTTGGTAAAATCATTAGTTTGACCCATTCACCGTATTGGGACACATAAATGTGCCACTGATTATAACCACCTTTGTGAAAATTAGTGTTTCAACCTTTGTTACTAATTATAATTGCCTTTGAGCAAATTATTATTTTAATCATGTGTAAGCATTAGCTTAATTGGATTAATCTCATCCATGGGTTAATTTCATTCTTCTTCTTACTTCTTTTTTAGGGATTATCCATGAATTATATATGCTAGCCACTCCTTCAAGGGACATCATAGGCTTCCCAAACTTTGTTTGGAGCATTATTCCTCAATAATTATCTTTTTTAATTCATAATGTCTTTTTCATTATTTGAAAATATGTTACCATGCGTGTGTCTCATAACTCCTAAAATAGGGGTAAACTATAGACACTCATTTTTTGGCCACTTTCATGTTTGAATCAGGATGTAGATCAATTTCTAGAAAATGATGTAATTTAAGCCTAAAAATCACCCTAGTTGCCCAAATTTGTCTATGCATGGGATTTAATTTCCCAAAAACCTATGGAGGTTTGCTTATTTAAGGTATAACCCTATATGCACTAATAACCTAGCTTGGATTCAACCCTAGTCAAATTATAGCCTAAAATTTTGACATTCTTGGCCTAAGAATATATTAATTCAATTTAAAACAAATCATAAAATCCAAAAACCTTCCAAAATATTAATTACAAATTAAATCTCAATTATCTTGCTTAAGTAAAAATTCCAAGTTTAATTAGATAATTACATGTTTATAAAAAATGAATTTTTAAATAAAAATGAGGTCAAAGTCAAGGGAGCTAATAAATTTTTTTATTAATTCCTAAAACTCAAAAAAAGGTGAGCCACAACCTCATAAATATCTTCTATGAGTTTTCATGGCTCATAAATATCTAAAATTAGTTGTCAAGCCTTCATGATTACTTTGTCCCAACCTAGGGCTAACCTAACTCAACCTTTTTTATTTTGTACTCAACCAAAGTTAGAACTAAACCTAACCTCCCTAGGATTAGATTTAGTTTTGAGACCTATAAATACAAGTGCCCTCACTCTATCCAAAATAAAATTTTATCTATAAGGTTATTTTGTAGGAATGCCTTCAAGAAGCCATCAAAGTAATGTTATAATACCAAACTAATATCAAGCCTCACACCAAGCCAAGACAAACTAAGCAAAAAAAAATGTGGCCTTATATAAATTATTCGAACATGGAGAATTCATTGATCAAAGTCTATAATTCCATAAACTGAGCATGAACATCTTCTATTCCAATAAGTGGACACTAATTTTGGCAAAGGAGGTAATATTATTGTATGTTTTTATGTTTTATTTTTGGTTTTGTTCATAATTTTATGATCCTCCTAGTACTTAGGAAAGATTTGTTTAGTTTCATTACATTTTTATATTTGGATTTTATTGAGATTAACTGACAAGTAACTAACAACATTTATGTTCTCTTAAAATTTCTAAAGCTATAGTTTACATGATTTTTTCTTCAAGGTGGGAAGTATGCCAATATAATTAGGGTTTTAATTTTACATGGGGAGTATGTTAGCATAATTATGATATCACTTTGATGAAATAGGTGCATGATAATAATTATGCATCTTTAAATACTATGGGTAGGACATGTGTAGTTCTATTTGTTTCATTTTTATATGTGAGAAAGCCTAAAAGAATCCAATGAGTGATTTTCTAGGGGCCTCCTCCATCATGAGGGGAAAAAGGTTCCCTCTTTTATGGATCCTTGGGTAATTTTGGTTTTATATGTTAATCTCTATACTTCCTAACACCATGGTACAATTTATCTCCTTGATTACTGTCATAGATGAAGGAAAAGGAATAGTCTAGAATCCCCTTCATGAGCTTAGAGTGTGATGAGAAATATGGATAAGTGTAAGCTAGAATAGGTCAACCATGATATTTATAAGGATTAGACATAATGTATCAAGGAATATAAAAAATAAGTACATCCCTATCATCACATGATCTATGATTATACTATGAAGTGGTTCAGAAGTGACAATGGTAGAATACAAACTGTGACTTGTCTCTTTACATTTGAATATTAAGTGGTGGTTTTGATAGTTGTTGGAATGATTGTTAAAAAGAGGGATTAATTTATTACTATACACCTATATCATGAAAAATTATGGTAGGATATTTAACCCTTGTATGTATTAATAGTATTAAGGTTTAGAGAAATTGTAGGTCCCCACCCTGCATGGGTCAAATGGGAAAATGAAGGGAGTGTCTTCATGCAATAGGTTGATAATATCAGGTGTAATATGTTCCCTAGTCTCAAAACCAAGGAACATAAAATGGGTTACCCAAAAATTTTGATATCCATATGGTTGATATATCAAAATATCAAGAAGCTTCACTAGATGACTATCTCATTTTACACATGGCTAGTGGGTTTTTCATTATGACAGTGATAAGTGCCACTTAGGTGTTGGGGAAAGAGTCATTCTCATTTACCCTCAAGAGTGGGTCATGAGTTTTGGATTAAAACTATACATTGAGTGTAAAATCTTAAAATTACCATTATAAGTTATTATTTTTAAGATCTTACAACTATAATCTTGTTATAATTACCTGAAAATCCATCCTATATAGTTTTTGTGTCGACTACATTGTCATAGATGAAGAAGTATTATTTGTCCAAAAACCTTATCTATTAAAACCATAATATTGGTCAACCTCAATTCATATTCTCTCCATTTATGGTTGTGTCTCCTCTCCTTAAACATCAATACTTATGCACCCTTCTTTAAGATGGCTACTTTGTATTTTATGTATCTAGTAACATTGACCAATTATGGGGGTTTTGTGACCCTATTACACCCATAACCTATAGTGCATCTAGGGATATGTGTGGTCAAAATATGGATACATACCTTAATATTATCTTATTAAATTTATTGATATTTTAGTATGGTTGACCTATGTAATAACTATGTCTAAGTAGAGTATATAAGAGGTAGTGATTAGTCTTTTATCATCGTATTGTGAATTCTATTCTTATTGTATCATTGTGGAGGTTTCCCCTTCAAAGTGACTTAGTAATCATATTCAAGTATTCTTATCTTTAATGAATTATTATTATGGATATTCTTATTATGTTCTTAATTTTTTGATATATTATTCTATTACTAAAAATCATCTAAGTAATTTCATTATAGACCCCATTAAAAGGTAGATTGTAATCAATGTGTAATCTAGGTTACTTATAAATAGTTTCTTGTAACATGTCAAATGGATTGGGATCCCCCTGGATTATGAGGACATTTCCTAGGTTTAATAATCAATTTTTTTGGAATAGTGTTAAAGCAATAGCCTTTAATCTATGTATCTAAGGCCTTCCTAAAATACACCCCATATGATTGGATAATATATGCTATGCTAATTTAATTCTTGTTAGATTTATTAAACACTTATGAACCATTATATATTTCTTTATAGATTATTGTAGTTGATTCTATATATTCCTATCTAAGATACTTCTTGATAGAATTATAAAACACTAACTGTCTTGGCTTCATCTAGAGATAACTAGCCTTGACAAAGCTAGTGAATGGGAAATTGTTTCCCTCTTTAAACATGGATATGTAGTCAATATATTTTGAATAATTTTTTATTTAGAAACTTTTTCATTTGAAATTGATTTTAAATTTGACTTATAATTCTTTTTTTGACCCTCTACACCTAATCTCATGTGTCTAAGAAGACACATGGACTCACCACCAAAGGATAGATGCAAACACGTAAGGGACATGTCTCCCCAATACTAACCCCAAAAAACTAATAAGATGTAAGGGATCACCATTGAAGGTTATAAAAATGGTAAGATATGTGAAACTTATATATTTTTATTTGTATAAGAACTTTGATTATTACAAAAGCATCTAATTTTTATCTCTGCAAGGCCTTTATCCCCAAAACTTGGTCGCATACAACTAGTAGGATACAAGGGCTCATCACCAAGGACCAAGATAAGTGAGTAAATTTACCTATATTTAAGCATGATAATGTTCTATTTTTGTAATGAACTTTAATGGGAGACCTTATCATGGATAAGTCTCTAGACTAAATTGTAGGGTAGCATTATTTTAAGTTGCATAAAAAGATGTGGCAAAAATAGGTGTACTCTACTAGTAAAAATTAAGGTAAAGGCCAATGTAATATTATAAGTTTGAGAATGATTTTTATGAGGTGATATTATAATGTGAGATTAGGATAATGTGATATGCCACATTTCAAAAGTTTATATATTGTGTGAACTAACAACCAAATAATTATTGAATAATACATATGATATGTACATAAATATGTAAACTATGAAAATGAAATGTAAACAAAATTAGTGTGAAAATGTAAGTGATATATATATATATATATATATATATATATATATATATATATATATATATATATATAATTTTAGCTGAAAATATTTAATTTAATCACCTAAATACTTACCCTATATAGTGCATAATTGATAGGATCCATTATTGAATTGTTTTATCACTAGGTAGGGGCCTAAATAATTAGGTCTAAACTTCTAACCTTATCTGTATGTTCTTGATATGGATGGGATGGAAGGTAAATTGGTGAACCCAATATGAATTACTTCATCTTTATTTTATCCCTTTCTTCCTCTTCTTTTCTTCTTTCTCCATCTTCCCTCATTTCATTTATTCTACAAGTATTAATATACCCCTAGAATATGAGACATAAGTGCATCTCTTGGCTTAGCTATATGGGAATACAATTCAATTTTAGTGAGCATTCATTGATGAATCAGAACAACCCAACCTTTGACACTAACATAGACTACCAACTTTATGATTACCCTCATTGCAACACTTAAACCAAGAGTGGGGTCCCTATTAAATAAATATAAGATGTATCTAAAACTATGAGTAACCACCCCAACTCTAATAATATGACCCTTACTATGGGATGTTTTATCTTATTCACATTTCAATGAGGATATACATCATCTTAAAAATCGTAGACATATAAAAAATATCCAAATATGATCATTACCTAAGAAGGATCTATCACTTATACGATGAGGTCAATCATATGCCAGTGGTCATAAACCTTCTTAGAAAGAGTTAAGATGCCCCTAACCCACTTGTACAAATTGAAAACATGACCCCTAGGGAACTTTCCCCAAACCAACCTCTTCACACTACTCCATATCACACCTCCACCCCTTTTTTTAGGAATTCCTTAGGCCTAGCACCAATACATGCCTAAACCAATTCATCAACACCCTAGTGAGTTGTATTCATGACCTAGAGAATAACCAAAAATCTCTGGGTTGGGGTATGGACCTAAATTATCCTACACTAACTTATCCTTCTCCTACTCTCATATAATCACCTACTCACCCAATGCCATAATAGTAAGCTTAGATGCTTATACCATGATAGGAATTTGTACCCCTACAAAACCATATCTATCACCAACCCTTTAGGGATATCCTCACTCAAAGGGTCCATAAGCCTAACACCTCTAAATTAAATTCATCTTATCATGAACCCATTTAAATTAGAGTTTGATGCATATACACTTAAGTTTCACCTATTAAAAATGAATTTGTATCCAAATATACATTTTTTATATACCTTTGAGTTACATGCCTTTCATATACACTCCTCTATAGATAGGATATATCCCAACTTATATAGAATTGGGTTATGAAAAAATTAGGTATACCCCACTAAATAAATCTATTCAAACTTATTCATATAATAACCTTCCCCTTAATTTAACATGTATTCAAAGTCTAATTAATTGGATAACTATTTTTCAACTTACTCCACTTTGCTAACCTCCATTCCTTCTACTGGTTACCATGCCAACCCCTATGTGATCCCACCTTTTCATTTTGGCCCCACTACAGAAATAACATACTTTAACAACATGGGTACTTTCATTGGGTGCCTTAAGGAACCTTTCAATGCCAACACATGGGGGGTTCCTCTCTCACGTCGCCTACCAAAACATCCTAAATTCAAAGGGGAAGGAAATCCCAACACACACATCAAATCCTATTCTAAATCCATTAGGGAAATCCTCCCTTGGGATGGATTGTTGAAAAAAACTTCCCTAAAATCTTATAATAGAAATCACTCGATTGGTATAATCACATTCTTGAGGGGTCTATACATTATTTTTACCAACTCATGGCTGATTTTTTCAAATATTTTAATATGAAAAAACTTTTGAATAATAGCATACATTAATTCTTAAACATCAAGAAAGAACACAGTGAGTCAACTACCCATTTCATTATGAGATGGTGGCAAGTCTTATATCCCACTTTCATCATACTTAATATAGATAAACATGAATTATGTTATGTCTTCCTCTATTATCTTAACAAGGAGATAAGGGAGGATGTCCATAAATTCTCGTATTAGTCCTATGAATAATCCCTTGAGATAACCTTGTAAATCAACCAACAAAGATCAATAGTGGTTGAAAGGCTTATGGGACTAATGGGTGCATTATCATCCCAATCCAAAATAATAGGTGGTTTCAAAGTGTGAGTCCAAATAATTATAAAAACTAATATCCCAATATCCTAAAAAAATATGAATTTCACTACTAATGGTGTCACTGACCAAAGAAAGAATCCAAACCTTGTGAATTACAACCAATATCAACGCACAAGAACACCAACATCAAAAACAAAATGGGGGCCAAAAAAAATAAACTCCTCCTTCCATCCATATAGGTGATTTAAACCAACCACAACCACAAAATGTAAAACATCATAACCATAACCAATATTAATATCAAGCAAGCAAACAATACCCCTAGTTTCAAAACCAAACCTATTGCCAACGAAAAAATTGAGAAGGGTTCATATAACATGGAAAGAACATGAGACATAGAGACTATGATCCCAATTTTTATTTCCTCTTCAATTTATTTATTTTTCATGACACTCAAAATTTCATAGAATATAATAAATTTATATAAATACTCCTAGAAGATCAAAGTCAAACATTTATAGACATGTTCATAGGGAATGCTAACATAAGATCCTAGGTATTTTCAAGTGGTCTTATCACCTCTTAAATTTAGAATATCTAAATCTATCATAACCCCTTCCTTAATCACCAAACACACATTACCCAAAGTCAGCAATAGGATGGCCCATAAATCCACCCTATTTAGTATAACCAACCCATATTAGCATGTACTCATGATGTCAAAGCCTCTACCCCTGGGATTGCAAACAATGATGTAGCTCCTTAGTTGATAGTGAAAGGTAAAAATAGAATGAAAAGGTTTATATAAATATAATTCAAAGAGGAATCAGCCATCTTTACAACACTAGAGAGTATCGTTGTATGGCTCTCCATCCCTCAAAATTTCTAGAAATAAAACCCATTCCTTAACCCATGGAGAAATATGATTTAATCTCTAATTTAACCAAAATATTCTCCCACATTTTGTTCTTAGACTTTATCAAGAACTCCCCTACTCATTATCCATAATTTCTTTAATTCCTTAGGGCTAAGGCATTTATGTAGTGTTACTCCTCCTTACCAAGCTTAGATCAACCACATTAATCTATACATGTTTGTATTGGATCAATAATAATGGGATGCTCAATATTTATTTAATTTATAAATTGTTCCACATAACTCTAAGATGGAAATGAGGGGATATATAACCTTATTTCTATAGGTATATATTTATATCAATTACATGAAGAAAGCTATGGTTGATGATGGAATTGGGGTCAACATCATCCCCTTTTCCTTCTTACAAAATCACCTTATGTGAAAATCAATTATTCTAACATGCATAACACCCTAAGAGGCTATGATAGCCTCAAGTCTAATTCCATACGTACCATCATGCTCCCAGTCAATTTGGGCCCCAAGATAGTGCTAACAGATTTCTACATCATAAATAAATACACCAATTATAATATGATCTTAAGAAGGCCATGGATACATAGGATGAAGGCTATCCCTTCAACTCTATTCTAACAAACATAATTCTTACATGTAGTAAAGGTCTTTATAACCCATGGGTATCCCAAGACCTTTTACATGTTGTAATTAACCATGCATAAGTAACCCAAATAACACATCCATTACCATATGCCTACCAATGGGGTCCCAAAACCCTTATAATTAGTTGATGTTAATTTATCCATAAAATCCAATGTGGTAGTCATAAACAAGGGTGTGTGATTTCCTCAATTTATATTAAAATACAAATCATAATAAAATGACATCGTAATAGTTGAAAGGACCACTATCCCTAAACCAATCCCTAGTTTGATAATACACACTATATCTACAACTGAGATTATCATCAACTTGGATAAATACACTCCCCTCATCCTCCCATTCGAACCATGCAGGGTGGGAACCTTTGATTTATATAAACCTAAAAGATATTAATCCCTAGAGTGGTTAGATAACTTACCATACCTTTGCATGGTAGAGGTATTTAGGAATGAAGGAATCCCCCTTTGTAACAACCATTCCAAAAACTATCAATGCTACCATTCAACATTCAAATGTACAAAGACAAGTCACACTTCATGGTCTACCCTTGTCACCTCTAAATTGATTTAGATTATGCTCATAAATCATTATATGACATGGTTATACCAATTTTCTAGTGTTCTTAATCCATTAGGTTTGTTCCCTCTAAATATGTTAGTTATCCTACTCTAGCCTATACCTAGTCATATTTATTGTCACACTCCAAGTTCACTAATGGAAAACCAAACTACTCTTTCTCCCCTAGTCATGATATTACTCTAGGATATAATTCATACCATGATTTTAGGTAGGATATAGATTAACATTTTAATCCATAATTACCCAAAAAACCCTATTCAAGGTTCCATTTTTTCCCTCATAAAGGAGGAATCCCATAGAAAGTCACTCATCATATTCTTGTAGGCTTTGCCACATATGATAATAGGATAAATAATAATACCCATGTCCCACCCACAATACTACAAGATGCATAACTATACCTGATTCTTCCTTCACCTAATTGAGATCCTAATTATGATGGCATACTCCCTACACTAAATAAAACCCTGTATTGCATGGGCATACTTCCCACCCTAAATAAAACATCATGAAAACATCCTTTTAAATTTCCATAGGTGCTTATGTACCTCCACCTAGATCTTACAATACTAAACTTTAAGTTCTTACAAACTCTCCCCTTCCTTCATCCATAACATATGAATGAGACATTCTCACATCCATAAGCCCTTTCATTCACCCTATAAATAGGATACACTCATTATATTCCATAGTATTGAAACAAGGGACCCCAAAGGGGTTACTCAATTTTTATTGATATTCATAGGATTAGGATATCATAGGACCAATAAGATTCACCGTATGACTATCCCCTTTCAACACATGACCAATAGGTCATTCACTATAATGGTGCCATGTGTTACCTAGGCACTAGGGCAGGAGTCATTATCATTTCCCTTGAAGGGCATGTCGTGCCTTTTGGATTCAAGATAGAATTTGAGTATATAAATAATGGGGCTAAGTAAAAGGCCCTATTTATTAACATGCTCATTATAATATTCCTAGGAATTCAAAACTTAAAGATACAAGGTGACTTGTGAATCAAGTTTTTGAAGTCTATTAGACCAAGGCTAAACACCTTCAAATTTATAAGACCACTATACATGAGATAGATAAGGGTTTTAAAATCATTTATATAGAATTGGTTCCTAGGGGAATTAACCATCTTATTGATTTCATGGTTACCTCATATTTATACTTTTATCCCATCTATTAATACCATAATTTGAATTTGTATTCTCAGTCAAGATGAAGCCTCTTGTGCATAAGACTCAAAATGGCCAAACCATTACCCACATTAGAATTTATGATGACTCATTAGTCCTCAATATATCTAATAATTATGAGACCATTATTGATTTCTTAAAATCTTATGATGACCTCCCATCATTTTATCATAAGAGGGGCTTATTGATCACCCGCTACCCCACTTTAGCCCTTAAAGATGAATAATATTATTCTTAATATAATGTTTAGGATCACCTATCCTTTGATAATGAACACAATGTATTCAATACAGAGGGTAAATATCTTAATCTTCCTTTATACCCTAATGTGTTTAAAGAGGGTAATAATTTCCTTATTGAATAAATAATTGACATTAATATTAGGATAGAAGAGAATCCTAGACTTCTCAGGTTAGAGTCTTCACTCTTGGATTAGTATGTGGAAGGATATAAGTAACTACTCATATAACTCTCAAACTCTTTCACTTTTTCCTAAACCACAATAGTAGTCATCAACCCCAATGTATTCATCCATAACCTGGTTACAATTCTTAACATAAAACATATCAAATAAAATCTTAGTCCCATCAATCCTAAGGTCATATTGATGGTAAAAGATGAAGTCATTAGAATTTTAAAAGTTATATTTATTAAGCTAATGGACTACTCCAAATGGATGTATAATATTATCCTCATGCTCAATAATAATGGTAAACTCTAAATCTATATAGACTTTTGGGACATTAGTAAATCATTTATAAATGATGTCTTCCCTCTCCCACCTATTCCCATCATCATTGATGCTAATGTAGGGTATGAATTTCTATCACTCATGGATGGATTTTTGGGGTAAAATAAAATTCATATTTATGATGAGGAACAAAGCAAGACATCATTTACTATGCCTTGGGGGTATTTTTTCTATTTTATGATGCCCTTTGGTCTTAAAAATGCAAGGGAAACATATCAAAGGTCCATGACCCACATATTCCTTGATCTCATTCATGATATAGTGTACGTATATGTGGATGACCTTTTATTAAATTTGATGATGTATAGACCATTTATAGGTGTTACACACCATTTGAACATGTTTAATTGATTACAACATTAGTCTAAACCCAAATATATCTATTATTGGAGTCATTGACAAAAAAATCCTAAGATATATCATCTCCTAGCATGGGATCAATATTGGCCCTACTAAAATATGAGTAATCTTATAAATTATCCCTCCCATAGATGTATCAGGGATCTAAAAATTTTTAGGTAATTTGGGAGTGATTCGATGATTCATTCTTGATTTTGCATATCCCATTCATTCCATCACTAACCTACTCAAAAATATGAGTGGCCTAACTTGGGATTAATGATTGTCAAGAGGCATTCAAAGAATTAAAACACTTCTTTATATCTCCCCTATACTCATAGCACCTAATCTATATAATCCTTTGATAGCTTATATTAGATCAACTAATGTATCTGTATCCTATATGTTGGCTCAAAAATATGACACCAGCAAGGAACACATCATTTATTTCATTATCTGAACCCTCATTGATTATGAGATGCAATAAACTCAAGATAAAAAATAATGCTTATAAATAATGTTTGTGACCAAATAATTATGACACTATATGTTCAATTAAGGGACAAAAATTATCATAAGATCTTAATCCCTACAAACTTTCCTAACCTAACCAGCTCTCTTTATGAAGGCTAGGCACTTCATTGCACTCTTAAGTGAATTTTATTTAATGTTTGTCAATTGAAAGTTTGTTGTGGGATATATCATTATTAATTAGTTCACCAATTTCATCCTTAGAATTTAATGACCTCATTGACACCAATTTCATTGATGAGATAATATACTATGTATAAAAACCTAATATTAACTCATCACCTTGGTATGTAGACAACATCAACTACTTTATTGGCCACACTTAACCCATAGGTGCCCACTCATAGTAGAAAATACATATTCACATCATCACATCCAAGTATTTTATTTTGGATATGGTCCTTTATTTCAACACCTTTAATGGCATGCTTCTCTGATGTGTTGACTAAGAAGAGTAAAAAGTATTCCTCTTTCATTATCATAATGACATTTATGGGTTACACTTTCGTGGCCATACAACCAACCAAAATATCAATAGGATGGGATATTTATGGCCTACTCTACACCAAGATGTTTTTGGATTTATATTCACAAATTTTATTCTAAATAAAATCATTTGTTAGTTTGAGGTACCACAAGTAATAATTACTAATAATGTATCACCTTTCAATAACCCTAAATTTTATTATCTATGTAATTAATTAGCTATATCACACCATTCAACCTCCATGTACCATCTAGAAGCCAATGGTCAAACTAAGGCTAATAACAATACCCTAAAATGATTTTTTGGTAAAAAAACATTAGATATTAAAAGTGAGAGTGCAATCTACAATTATATCAAACATTATGGTTTATAAGACAACTATAAATACTCCCATGGGGGTAACTCTGTATTCACTAGTGTTTGGGATTGAAGCCATTCTACCCTTAGAAGTAGAAATATCAAGCCTTCATATTTCCCTCCAAGGAATTCTTGATCAAGAATAATATAGAGAGGTATGGATGGACTAATTATAGCTCTTAGATGAACACTGGCTTATTGTCACAAATAATCACATTGATTATTTTGAATGCATGGGAAAACCATAAAAAAATATGTCTATGAGCACCCTATCTATTTAGAATACCTTATCCTTAGGCTCGACATTCAAATTTAAAATAATAAAGGATATAGTTGGAAGTTTATACCTAATTGGTTATGTCCCTACCTATTGAAAATAAGACTTTAATAATGGATCCTATTAGTTATGCACTCTAGAGGGTAAGGGGTTTGGTGAGTCTGTGAATTTATTACACATAAAATGATTCTATATCTAGCTCTCACATTATCATACTACTTTCATTTGCATTAAATTTTCATAGATTACATATTTTCCTACATATTAGATGTCTTATTTAGTAATTATTTTATTGTTACTTCACACAATATAGAAACTCTCAAAATATGGCATGTTACATTATCCCACTCTCACATTACCCTATTACCTCAAAGAAATAATTCTCAAAATCAACATCTTGTATTGGTATATAATTTAGTTCTTATAAGGAAAGTATACCTATTTTCTCACATCTTCTTACACAACTTATAAGAATATTAGTGTATGGTTTAGTCTAGATACTTGTCCATGATAGTGTCTCCCCTTACTATGTTGTTTGAAAATAAAACATTATCATGCCTAAAAATAAGGTAGCTTTACTCACCTATCTTGGTCCTTGGTGACTATCCCTTGCATCCTATTAGTTTTATGGGGATAACATTTAGGTGTAAAGGCCTTATAGATTAAAAAATTAGACACTCTTGTGAAAATCAAAATGCTTACAAATATAAAAAATTCAAGTTTGACATCTCTTACCCTTTTTTAACCCTCATTAATGATCCCTCACATCTTAATGATTGTGTGGGGTTAGTATTGGGGAGAGATGTGTCTTATTTGACTACATATTTCTTTTGGTGGTGATCCTATGTGTCATCCTAGTCACATGATACAAGGTTCAGGGGGTCATAAAAAGAAATATAAATAGGGTAACCTTATTTGATTTATTGGCTTTGTCGATATAGTTATCTCTATATGAAGCTAATAAATTTAATGTTTTATAAGTATAGTAAGAATTATATTTTCCCCCTTTTTCATAAGGATTAGGTCATCTTAATTTTTACTAAAAAAAATTTTTGTATGGTTTTCATTCCTTATAACTTCACATTTATCCTTTTCCCCCTTTCATTCTTTTCTACAAATTAAAAGTCATATGTTGTGTAGATAAACAACTAGGTATCACCTATAAAAAAAATTATCATAGTTATAGTTGCATATATTCATCCAACACATTGCATCATTTGGACACTTTTTATTTCCATATATACATAATCATTTACCATAATAGCATATCCAAAAAATATATACATATACACCATCACATGCCTGTCCATCTAGAGTACAAGAACTGAAAAGTAAAATATGAAAACCAAAGTTAAATCACATGAATGATAAGTCACTAAGATTTAACCCAAAACATATCTCTCTCTATAACAAGGGTATATGATACAAACACCTCTATATAGGGCTAATATGACTCACAACATGTCAAAAGAATCAACATATACAATAGTATAGAAAAATTTATATATAAAGTCTTAGTAGACTGTACTCCTTCTCTAGGAAGGTCTTGATGTAGAAGAGTGTCTATGGATATGGCTCTAATAATGTCTCTTTCTATTACCTCCAAGTCTATCCCACTATCTATAGGTCATAAGATAGGATGTTGACTCCTACCTGAGCCTCCCTATGATGTTGTCCTCTATGTCATGTGGCTAGATGTTTATTTTCCTCCCCCTATTCCTAGCATCATGTCTACTAGGGCCTCTACCCTCCTCACCCTATCCAATAGGGTGTAATTCTCTACCCTCAACTCTATTATCATCACAGATGCATGTCATGCTTGGGTAAATATATTTGTGTGTCACCTAACCCATATAAGAAGTTTAACATCTACCAGGAATTGGTACCTAGTCAAGCCAATACTTAGCTAAAAAAGGTTAATCAAGCCATCCCTAATCATACCTCTCCATCCACTCGAGGTATATGAAATCATAAACGGAAAAAACAATGTTAGATCTAGTCAAAATTTTAAGCATAAAACTAGTTATACAAAAGAGCTATGAAGTAAATTATGAGATATAAATAAAAACATGTAAATCAACATTATACCTAGATAACCCTCATGCCACTCAAATTTAGACTCATAATTTGTATCCGCTTCCTAATTAATGTGTAGTTCTTCCTCCATCTTAGTACATATTAGAGCCTCACCATTTCCATCTCCCCTTTGTTATTATTGTGTGGTGTCCTCTTAAGCAGGGTCTTGTAAAGGTGGTGGTGGAGGACTCATATATTACTTCCCTACTCCATCTTATCCTCATCCTCTAGCAACTTACATGGGAGGTAAAAATGTTGTTGCTTGTGTAATTAGTTAGGTGATAAGAACCCATTTCACAAGTGGATTCCACAAAACCCACCCCAACCTCATATCTATTACCTATAAAATCCCTTGTATACAACTTTGAGGATAGGGAGGTTTCTCATGTAGGTCATACCAAAATATTGGGGCACCCTATCCATAGGGTGTACCTCACCTTATAAAATATTATCCTAAACTAAAGTGGCCCCAACAATTGTTATGAGATAGGCTCCTTTGTTGGTCCATTTCCTAATCATATCCTAGTAGGGTAAGGAAATTAGGTTTGTGATGTCAAAGACCCCATAGCCTATGAAAATGCATGGAAGGGTACCACATCTATCCATTTTGTGTCCCTAATATCTCATAGTGACCTAATTATCACATCATTATGATAAGGGATCACCCTCTCATAAACCTAGCCCATGACAATGGTTGTTTGGATGATAAAAATGTATCCCATATGAGACACTTCATAATTATAAATGTATGTCCACACTAGTAGCTCCTAGCTCTAGGAGTATTGTACCCCTCTCTCCTCAATGCATCACATAATCAATGACTAATTGTATAATAATCTATTTTTACCCTTGTTTCCCACTAATAATGAGTTAAGGATACCAATGATGGAATTCCTTAGGTTGGGGATCATTGAACCCTCAACTTGAGAAAGCTTCACCCCACACTTTTTAGCCACATTAGGTGTGTAAGGGTCTCCAAAGTGATCTTCTTAGCTACAAGACTCATGAATTCTATTAACAACTCAAATAGATACTAATTGACTAGTCATGGGAATATTTATAATTTGATATACATATACAAGAATGATATTCCACTTTATTGAGGCCTAGGGAAACACAAATTTGAAGGACTTCATCTTTTGTGTATCCATTTCTTCTTTCTCCATATTCCCTCCTTCCATTTACTTTTTAGGTATTCATATACTTCCATAATATGTTTGGATAATACATAGGTAGATATCATGGCCTCAAGGTTATAGGGGAATCCAACTTAATTATAGTGATATTTTGTTGATTATTTGGAATAACCCAACCTTAGACACCAACATAGACTATGAACTTTATGATTACTCTCATCCCAACACTTGGACTAGGAGTGGGGCCTCCATTCAATAAATACGGTATGTATTTGAAACTAGGATTAACCACCATTAGATTAATGTTATGACCCTTATTTTGGGATGTAAAATCAACCATAAAATGGCCATGATGCCATCCATTAGCTTACAAATCTTAGACTTAGAAATCATAGCCAAATATTATCATTACCTAGGAAAAATATTTCACTTAAAGGATGAGGTAAATTGTATATAAATTAATTTACACCCTCTTATTAGTATTCAAGATGCCTTTATCCCACCTATAAAAAGTGTAAACACAAACCTTTGGTTTCCCATGCCAAACCAACCTTTTCACATGACCCCACCTCATGACTCTACCCCTCCTATATAAGAAGTGTTCAGACCTATCACTAACATGATGCCAAACCAACTCATCAACACCTTGGTGAGTCATATTCATGACTTAAAGAACAAACAAAAATCTTTGGGTTGGTGGATGGGAGCAAATTTTCCTAAACTAACTCATCCCTCTCCTCCTCTCATCCATACACCAACTCACCCAGCACCACAACAACAAGTTTATATGCTTCCACCATAGTAGGAACTTGTACCCCCACCAAACCTTATCTGTCACCAAACCCTTGGGGATATCCTCACTCACAAGTTCCCTAACCATAACACTTATAAATCCTTTAATATTATAATAAATGCATTAAACCCCTGAGAGGAGACATATACACTTATGATTCACCTTTTCAAAATGACTCGATAGCCAACAATACTTTATTATTTATACCTTGAAGTTATGTGCCTACCACATAAACTCATCTATATATAGGATATATCCCACATTATATAGCATTAGGCTACAAAAAAACCATGTTTACCCCACTACAACAAGCCATTACACCTCTTAAATCTAACAACTTTCCCCCTTACTTTTATATGTATTTGAAATACTCTCAATGAGATAATTATTTTTTAGCTTACTCCACTTTTCCTCACCACACTACCTCCATTCCTTATATTGGTTACTAATCCAACCCCTATGTGATCCCACCTTTTCATTCTAGCCCTACTATGACAACAAAAACTTTAACAACATGGGGATTTATGTTGAGTACCTCAAGGAACTTATCAATGCTAAAATATGGGGGATTTCTCTCTTACATCCCCTATCATACATTCCCAAATTCAAATTGGAAGGAGATACCAATGCATATGTTAAATCATATGTTATATCAATTAGAGTTGATTATAAAAATATTCCCTAAAACCCTAGATGGGATAACACTCAATTGGTATTACCACCTCCCTAAGGGGTCTATACATTCTTTCCACCAACTCATGGCCATGTTTGTCAAAACTTTCAATATGAAAAAACTCTTGAAAACTAGAATACATTATTTATTACACATTAGTTAAGAAGATAATGAATTAATTAACTATTTCATTATGATATGGTAGTAGGCCTTATATTCCTTGTCTAGTGCACTAAATATGGATCAACATGAATTATGCAATCTCTTCCTCAATTTCATCAATAAGGATATTAGGGAAGATATCTAAAAATCCCCATATTGATCCTATGAATAATCCCTTGAGTGTGCCTTATGAATTTACCAAGAGGCCATAGATAGTGGTAAGTGGACTTATGAGACCAATGGGAACATTATCACCCAAGATAAAATAATGTGGGTTTTCAAAGTGTGATTCCAAACAATGATAACAACTAAGGTCCCAAGATCTTAAATCAAAACAAGAACACCACTACTGATAGAATCACCAATGAGATAAAGAAGCCAACCCCCATGAATAATAACCAATATTGACCCATAAACAATACCAATGTCAATAACAACATGGAGGCCAAAAACCAAAGTCCCCCTCTTGTCATTCATGCAATTGAATTCAACTGATTGACACCATGTAATGTGAAAAATTAGAACCATAACTAAAATCAATACCAATCAGGTAAATAATGCCCCTAATTTTAGGACCAAACCTATTACCAACAAAATATTCAAAATAGGTATGGGAAACATGGGAAAAACATGAGACCTAAATAATATGATATCAATGTTTATTTATTCTTTCATACGGTACTTGTAACTTTAGAGAATACAAAAAAAATTATGAATACTTTTAGAATATTAGAGGTAAAAATTTGTAGACATGTTCCTAGGGAATGCTAACATAAGATCCCATGTATTCTTAAGTGGTCATATTACCCATCAAAATTATAATCTCAAAATCTATCATAACCCATTTCCTAATCACCAATAATGTGTTACTTAAAGTCAGCACTAGGGTGGCCCACAACACCACCCTCTTCATCATAACCAACCCACAGTGGCATGTGTTCATTATGACAAAGCCTCCACCTTTGGGACTATGAACATTGATGTAACTCCTTAGTTGGAAGTGTAAGGCAAAACCTTAATGATACGGATTATAGAATTATAAGTGTAAGAGGGGGAAAACACCATTACTCACACTAGAGAGTATCAACCTATGACCCTCCATCACTAAAATGTTTAAGAAACATGGTCCATTCCTAAACCTATGGTGAACTAATATTCAATCTTTTATTTAACCAAAACATTATCCCACATTTCATTCCTATAGTTTCTCAAGAACTCCCCTACTCATCAGTCAGCCTTGCTCAATGCCCTCCAGCTAAGGCATTTATCTAGTGTTATTGTTACTCCCCAAGCTCATATCAACTATATTGATCTGAACATGTTTCCATAAGGTTAATAATCACATGATGTTATCTATTTATTTTATTTATGAATCCTTCTACCTAACTCATAGATGGAAAGTAGGGAAGATTTATCCTTATTTCTATAGTTATGGATTTATAACAATTATGTGGAGAGATCTATAATGTATTATGGAGTGGTGGTCAACATCATCCCCTCTTCCTTCCTACAAAAACTATGTTATGAGGAACCAATTATTACAAAATGTGTAACACCTTATGAGGATATGATAGACTCAATTCTACTTCCATAGGGACCATCATGCTCCTAGTCACTTTGGGATCTAAGATGGTGCTAATGGATTTATATGTCATAAAAAAAGACACTAATTACAATATAATCCTAAGAAGGCCTTAAATACATAGGTTTAAGGCTATGTTGATGATGAAAATTGTACCATCAATGAATCAACCCTTTCACCTATCCTAAAGGTTAAGTTGGAACCATACTAATCTAATCATGGGGTTCTAAAGGTTCAACTATAATCTTAAAGATGTGAGGGTTTTTTAAATATTTTAGGAATAATGAATAAGTCATCAAATGTAACATATTCCATTATAACATTAGAAATCTACTTTATTAAATCATGAATCAGTTTTAGATATGAATCTTTAATCTATCCTATCTGACAGAGAAAACCTATAAATTAGATAATCTCTTGAAGGAAAGAAGTCTGATTAAGTAAAATGATATATTTCAAGTAATATCTTGATTCTATTTTAATATTCCCAAGTAACTTCAAACAATAAACCAATAAGTAGATTTGAGATAAGATAAAAGGTAAATAAATATTCAATCAAGTAAAGCAAACACAAAAGAGACACGACAAACAACTTCTAAAAAATTAATTAAAATAAAATAAAATAGATAACAAGTAGACTAAACAAAAATATAAAAGCAAATTAATCTAACCATATAAGAAATAAAAAGCTTATTAATAATTAAAAAAATTTGATAAACTTTAAAGAAAAAGGTACAAGGGTCTAATCAACAATCTAAACTAAAATAGAACTAGAACTATAATCTGAAATCTAAATAAATCTCATATCTAAACTAAACTATGACTAACCTACAAAACAATAAGAAATATAATAAAGAACTTTAAAACTAAACCTAAACTATATGAAAGGAACTAATCAAAGAACAATCTATATTAAAGAATACAGAAAAAGATCTATATAAGAAATCACTTAAAGAAAATAGAAATAAAATAGTAAACTAAATAGATTGAAAGATAAATATGTAAACTAAGAAACATAAATCAAATTAAATAAATAAAATATTAAAAAAACTATATTTCAAATTAGAGTAAATATAAATTACAATAAAGTTTGTGAGTCTTAGAGGAGAGTCATCTTAGCAAAATAAGGCAAATTTTATTGAGAAAACCATCCTCCTTTACAAATATCTTGAGAGATAACTTGTACAATCAAAATAGATCAATGAGATGTCATAAAATAGCAAAGTTTTCATCATTATTTAAGTTGAATACTTGGATTCTATGTATAGGATTACAAATAACAATCATCAAAAGATGTTAGACTTGACAATATTCAAATAATCTATTATAAATGATCATAAAAACTAGATATACTTATGTTGCCTAAGTGATTACTCAACCATCAGATAAATTACCATTGGGTCTATCTATAAAAGTCATGTTATTTCAAAGAAGTTTCATAAAAAAAGAGAGATATGAATGATTGACTTCACAAAATGTGTAAGTCTTCAGTACCTGTGTTGTTCTTCTGCCTTTAAATGAATCTTTGATATCCTTTTATGCTCCAAAATTAGTTGAAAAATAAGTTATAACTAACCTTAGTCAGTTATTAGTTTATCTTAGCTAATTAACTTTAAAATTCAATTAATTATAAATAGTTATTGGCTAAGTATATGTTTAATTAATATTTAAAAAGTTTTAATCAATCAAGTTTTTGAATTTAGACTAGGTACTTATCTTAATGGGTAGGGACCCTCATTAATTAATAATAAAATAGAACACTTATATCAATTCATAAATAGATAAGTCAAAGTTTAATAAATTCTATTTATATTAAACCATTATGCATATTCCAAAATTAACTTAAGCACATATATATCAAAAATCAAGTATGTTATACTTCCCAAAATTATCAAAGATATGAGATCTTATGCATCAAAACTACAAGTTAAAATATCAAATCTAAAAGAATTTTTTTTTCCAACTATAATACAAATAAAAAATAAAAAGTCTATCTAGATGATATCTAGTAGTCATTAGAATCTAAAATTACTTCAATTATAGGCTTCCCATGTTCATTAACACCTTCATTATACTCCATTTCAATTTTTGGAAATTGCACCAACTTCATTCTAGAATCACTTGTATTATCATCAATTTCTAGCTTGATTCACTTGAGTACTTTGACCTCAAATGGTGAATCTATATCATTCTCACTAGTTGATATTTTATTTGAAGTGGAAGGATGAATCTCAATCATACACTTTCTACTTGCTAAAATAGGCTTCTCCAAACTCAATTTCCTACATCTTGTGATGAATTCACTATGAGAAGATGCTAGTCCTAACTTCCTACATCCCAAATTAGGCTCTCTATGAGGAGATTAAGGCTCATTTGAAATCGAATTAATGGCAAGATTGAAAAAGTTTTTAACATGATTTGTTTCAATCTCAAGATGGGTGGTTCCTTAATCATGTTGTGGTTCAACAATAGACTCAATTATTTTAGGAATGGGTGGCTATATTTTCAAATGACGTGGATTGATTTGTAGATGATGCAAAGAACTATTTTTTGAAGGGGTCCTATCATGAAACTTACACCCATAAATTCCTTTATTTCCCCTATTGCCCTTATTCTTGATTGGATTGAAAGGCAAATTATTTAAGATATTCTAAAATTTAGGGTTTGTTGTATCAAAATGAATGGACATCTTAGCACCTCTATGAAGCCTAGTGCCAAATCTCTTAGCCCTAAAACCATCTCTCTAAACATTTATATTAAGATTTTGTTAGTTAACATTGCTACCAGAATTCTACCCCCAACCTCTATCATCATTACTCCTACTTGACCCAAACTGATCTCATCTAGACATCTTAACAATCAAAAATATTAATTATGAAGATTGAAAATCAACATCTATTCATTCAAATTAAATATAACTATATTATTAATGTTTAGTTATATCGCAACAAAATTTTTGAATTGAACTATACCAAGTGTATCCAATATCACTAAATCCCAATAATATTATCAACTAAAACTTCATAAATAAAATTATAATATCATAATTTTATTTCATAAATAGTCTAATTTATTTTAACGAAATTTCTATCTTCAAAGTATCAACTTATCTAAATACCAAACTGAATCAACCCAAAATTGAAGCAATATTCACAAATTATTCATGCAAACTAACATTTCAAAAATCACCCATAAGTTATATTTCAAACTAGAAAGAACCTTATAAACCTTTAAAATATAAACTATATATTTTCCAAACTTCAAGTGAAACCCCTGACTTCTTTAAGGTATTATTATTTCCACATCCAATTTCAAAACAAAACCCAAGACTTCGATACTGAGATGTAAATTCAATAAGAATTTCATATTTTATATATTTAATTCTTCCTCAAAACCTATATTCACAATAAAACTTGTGCATGAACTTTGTGGTCTCAAAAATATTAAAAACAATCATATTTATATACTTGATAACCTTCTGGCATAACTTTGTACACTATGGTCGATCACAATATTTAAAACTTTCTATATATAACCATCACCTAAGAAAATTTAAAAAAAAATTGTGTCCATAGAAAACCAAAGTACATGAACCTAATAAAAACCAAGATCTCGGGAAATATTTTTTTTCAAAACCCTTCCAAGATAAGCACAACAGATAGTTGATAACTTAAACATCAATATCTTAGGCATATACATATTCATCTTGCATAAAGAACTCAAAGATATCTCAACAAGCTTCCAAAACCTTAACAAACCTACATGCACAAAGAAATGGCTTTGAGAAAAAAAATTGAAAACATCATATACTTCAAAAATAATTGACCCGCTAAGTCTTAGAATTTATCAAAAATATGATAAATCCTTCCTAAGTCCTAAACTTGATAGTCTCTATTTTCTTAATATGCATATAACTTTATTTTTTGAAACTAAAATTAATGTGCACTATAATCATATTATGCTCAATCTTTCAAAACCCATGGAACAATAAAAATCCAATAGAACTTTCCATCCTTTGAAACTTTTCAAAATATCCATGAAAACACACATACATGAATCCTTGAATGAAACTAAAGGAGATTATGGCTAAACATCATTACATACTCAATATACCTTAAATTCATTTCTTAAAACCCATCAAATATTCATGCAAATAAATGAATCTCTTGAAACCATGAATGGATATCTACAAAATCAATCATGTAGGGTTTATTCTCAAAATTTTCAAATAAACCATTGAATCGACATGTATGAGTTATTTTATACCAAATTCTTTCAAAATTGGTGCTAAGAAAACAAAACCCTTTGATAAGTGAAAGTGAAAACAACCTATGAAACCGAAACCAAATTGAAATCATATTCAACAAAAAAATATTATATATTCCCAAGTCTCCATTTATCTTATCTCTTTTTGAAAATGTATCAAGATAATGTATTGAAGATTCTTATATCAACACCCCACATGTACTTTAGCTGAGTTATGTTAGAATTATGTTGGATTTTTCTTGATTTCAATTATTTATTTCATTTATTATATTAGATTTAGTGTGGCTTATTTTTTTGTTATATTATTTTTCTACATTCAAAAAAATAAGAAAATTTGATAGTGAAATATATCTACCCCTTTTCATTTGTCATTATTACAAAAATATATCTAGCTTTTATTCATGCTTGTATCTCAATAGATTAGTTTCCTTCCCAATTTGAAATACATTTTTTCAACCATATTGAATAATATCCTATCAAGTGTTTATATTATTTCCATCCAAGACAAATTTTCTCTTTCAAGATCTAAATGAGTCTCTTGCACTCCAAAAATTACCTAGTCAAACATAGAAACATAAACAACTATAGGTACATACACAATGGTAGTAGATTTTTTATTTTATTTATTTTAAAGTGTTAAAAGAAATAAAATTTTCATATAACTTTCATATATTGTTTTCATTTTATCAAATCATTAAAAAGAAAAGGGGTTTTGTTTGTAGAAAATTAGAAAGGTTGAAAAACTAGTTTAGTTTGTTTACAAACAATAAAATCCATAAAAAAGTGTTTGATTTTTTTTGTATTAAATCAAATTGTCATCTCAAATTACTTTCATAAATATATTCAATTCATACATTTAGTACACTTCATACAAAAACAAACAAAACAAACAAAAACATCTCATCTAGTTTGTACACAAGTAGAGTTAAGAAAAATCACCATATTGCATAATAACATAGGTTTATTCTCTCTCTCTTTACATGTATTAAAAAAATTAAAAAGGGATTAAAAAAAAGAGTTTTGATTTTTTTTTTTAATTTCAGCTTTGCTATTCTATACTTTCAGCACTTCATTTTCATCAAATAAGCATTTACTTTTACAAAACTAAGAAAATTATAAAAACAAATAAAAATAGTGTCAAAAACCTTGTTAACACTCTCAAGCCATATCAAAATCCTTTCCAATCCATATAATCAACCACATCCCACCTAAGCCTTTTCTATATACACAAGAACCATACATCAAGCCTTGCTTCAACATTCCAACAAACACACTTGACAAGCCATTGTGTAAACAAGCTCATACATTTTCCTTGGATTTTGCCTAGTATTATTTGGATGGCCTTCATCGAGACACCAAATATTGTCTAGAATGGTCTATTCCCTAGATTTAGATCACATGTTCTCACCATCATCACATAATCTAACATTAGTATTGAGGTGAGAGGTGAGGTCTTCAATTCACTCCCATTACCCACCTCATCATAGATTATTTAGCTGCATTAGAAGAAGAATAATATATCCTTGATCTGTCTATCATTATCCTCCTTTAGAATAGGAGATGTCAACACAACATTATCTAGGCCTAGTATTTCATTCGCACATCCTTTTAACTTTAGGTCTAGCCTTATCTTATATCATTCACATTTAGTGTATGACATTGATTAGTCATAGTTAACCCAATAGAGTGGACCTTTTCCTATGATTCATCTAACCTAATCTCCCTCCTTTCCCCAAACCTAATATTGACTAAAACATTTGCCTTCTTATGATATTAGAGATTTAAGGACCTTGGAGATCCATTTCTACATGGTTTAACACTCTTAATGAGCATCAAGACATTACTAGGGTATTTTTTTCCATTATGAGAACCTATTTTTATCACCTATAGAAAATACCATTCAACCAAAATATCAGCAAAACCCTTAGCCCATCTATTACATCTGTTATGTTGGCTAGGCCTTAGATAGTTGAGTGTGTAGTATAACATGTGTTAGTTTGCATGAATATAAATTGGTGAACCCAATGTGAAGGATTTCATAATTTTCATACCCCTTTATTCCTCTTCTCCTTTTATTTATCCATCTTCCCCCAATTCCATTTATTTTTTGGGTATCTATATACCCCTAGAATATGTCTAGATAGGATATTGGTAGATCTCTTGGCCTATATGGATATAGGAGAAGCCATATTATCTCTATAAAACCTTTATTAATGAGATGGAATAATCTAACTTTCAACACTAATTTAGAATACCAATCTTATGATTACTCCCTTCCCAATACTTAGACAAGGAATGAGGTTATTATTTAAGATATATGTGATATATTCAAAATTTCAATAAACAACCATGACTATAACACAATGACCCTCATGGGTGGAGGCAAAATCACTCCTTGTATGGCCCCTATATAATATATCATCTTATAAATCTTAAACACAATAATCATCACCAAATATGTTCACTATGTAGGAAGGATCCATCATTTAGAGAACAAGGTCAATTGAATGTAAGTTGTTAAACACCTTCCTAATAAAATTCAAAACACTCCAACCCACCACCATCATCCATAGGAACTAATCTAAGGGGGACTCAAACCAAACCCTTTAGGGTAACCCTTATCATACATCTACCCCTCCTACCATGGAGACCCATAAGACTAGTACTAACATTGGCCCTAACCAACTCATCCCTAGTGAGTCATATCCATGACATAGAGAACAATAAACAAGATCTATGTCAAGGGATAGGCCCAAGTCCCCCAAACCAACTAATTCATTCTATTTTCCCATCTAAACAATAACTTACCCAACATCATAAGAATAAAATTGCATACTCACACCACCATAGGAGTATGTACCACCACAAAACCATGTCTCTCACCAACCCCTAGGAGACATCCTTACTCATAAGGTACCCAACCTTGATACCTCTAGTACATATTCATCTTATCAAATACCTATTAAAACTCTAGAAGGGAATGTATGCAAATACACTCCATCATTAACAAAATTATAGTAATCAACAACCCATTATTCTCCATACCTCCAAGTTAAGTGCCTCCCACATATAATTCAACCCTCATAGGTAGACTACATCCCACCTCATGTGGAACCAGGTTACACACAAACTACACATACCCCACCATAGAAAATCACCATGCCTCGTACATATAACAACCTCCCTTCATACTTCCACATGGATTAAAAGTCCACCCATCTAGATAACTACTTTTTGACCTTTTCCACTTCACCCTATCAAGGTTCTTCCTTTCCATATAAAAACTATTAGAAATATCCCTATGCAACTCCCCCTTTCAAACCTAGTCCCATTACAACAATAATAGACTTTAACAATATGGGGACCTATGCCTAACATATCAAAGAGCCTCTATATACCAATATATGGTGGGTTATTCTTCCATGCCCTCTACCTGATCTTCCTAAGTTCAAAGGGAAAGAGGATACCAATGCACTTGTCAAATCTTACACCACCACTATTAAGGAAATCCTACCTTGGTATAGGGTTGTAATGAAGATCTTTCCTAAGACTCTCAAGGGGATATGACTCAATAGGTACTCCACCTCCCTCAGGGTTCCATACACTCTTTCTACCAAATTATGGCTGAGTTTATCAAAATATTTGACATGAATAAATTTATAAATATTTGCATATGTGAGTTAGTACATATCAAGCAAGAATAAAATGAATCAATCTCCTATTTCATCATGAGATGGTAGTAGGTTATATACTCCTCTTCTAGCATGCCTAACATAGACCAACAAGAATTATATGATATTTTCCATCATTCCCTCAATAAGGAAATAAAGGAAGATGTCCAAAAATTCTTGAATAGGTCATAATAATAATCCCTTAAGAGAGTAATGCACATTGACTAGGAAACCATAAATAGTGGATGGTAAACTTATTAGACAAATGGGCATATTATTACCCCCATCCAAAATAATGGGGCATCTCAAAATGTAAACCCAAAGAAAATAAATAACCAAGGTCCCAAAATCTTGAACTATAATAATATTTCTACCACCGATGGTGTCTTTAATAAGACCAAGAATCAAAACCCAATAAATAATAATCAATATCAACCTATAAATAAAACCAACAATAATAACAACATGGGGGTTGAGAATCAAAGCTCCCCTCCCACCATTCACACATTTGAGTATAATTAGTCACTACCTCCTAATATGCAACACCAAAATCATTACCAAAAATAATAAATCAAATGAAAAACACCCCCAGTTACAAAACTTAAACTACTACCCATACAAAAACCAATAGGGTTTTAGACAAAAAGGATGAAACACGAGACCTAGGGACTCTGAACCCATTATTTATTTCCATTTTCACATAGTCATAGGTCATGATATTCAAATTTTTAGAGAGTATAACAAGTTCATATGAAGGCTCCCAAAATACCAATGTTTAACATTCATGTTGTGCACCACTACTACAAATACCCAAACCACTTCAAATGGTCCCATTACTTCCTATAATTAGAACCTAAAAATATATCACAACCATTTCCCAAACCACCAAATGCACCTCACATAAATCTAATAGCATAGTAACGTATAGAGTCATCCCCCCAACATAGCCAACCTATGGTGGTAGGCACTCATGATGCCAAAGATTCTACCTCAAAGATTATAAACCCTATTGTGTCCCTCAATAAGGAGTGAAAGGTAAAACAAGAATGATAGGAGTCATAGAGTTAGAAGTTGAAGAGGAAGCAAACATTATAACTTATGTGAGAGATTATCATCCTATGGCACTCAACCCTTAGAAAATATTGGAAATAGAGATAATCCCTAATCCCATGGGAAATTATGATCTAGTCTCTAACTTAACCAAAACCTTCTCTCACATTTCATTTCTAGACTTACGTAAGAACTCTCCTACTCATCGATCAGCCTTGTTCAATGCCATAAGATTGGGACACATATATAGCATCACTCTTCCCCTCAAGTATAGAGTAATCACATTGATATTTACATGTTCCCACATGGTCAAGAGTCACATACTATTAGATATTTATTTTACCTCCAAAGCCTCATACCTAACTCTGAACTAGAAAGAAGAGGATATCTAGACATATTCCTCTAAGTATGGACCTATAGAAAATACGTGAAGAGATCCATAGTTGATGATAGATCAGATGTGAACATTATCCACTTATCTTTCCTATAGAATCTGGGTTATGGGGAAATAAACTATTCTATAATGTGTAACACTTTATGAGTCTATGATAGTCTCAAATTTATTTCCATCAAGACTATTGTACTCCTAGTCATATTGGGTCCCAAGATGGCAATAATATATTTATATGTCATCAACAAGGATACCAATTACAACATGATCTTGGGAAGGCCCTAGATACATTGAATGAAGTCTATTCCTTCCATATTGTATTATCAAGTCCAATTTTATTGTTCAAAGGGATCCTAAAACCTTTGATATGTTACAAGATATAATACATAAACAATAGAGGTTACACATAAATGATCACTTACCTACCAATGGGGTTATGAATCCTTCATAATTGGTTAATGTTACTAGATCCTCAAAGCTTAAGGTGGTCATCTTAAAAAAAGGGTCTAAAATACCCTAATGCCTTTTAAAAGACAAATTAGAAGACAAGGGAATAACTATAACTAAAAATTTGTTTGAATCAAAACCAATAACTGGTGAAAAATTCTCCACCATGTCTACCACTAAATTAATCAATCTCCTAGAGGACACTCCTCTAACTCTCCCATTAGATACATGGGGAGTATGGACCTATGATTTTTCCATGCCTCAAGGTTATAAAACCTAATAAGATTTATCTATACTAACACTCCTTTGTATATTAGAGGTGTCTATGTATAAATAAACTCTCATACATAATAACTATCTCAATAGTCATTAACAAGGCCATTTAAGGGCCAACCATAGGGAAACAAATCACAACCTACACTTCACTCTTATCACTTTTATACCACTTTATAGTATGTTGGTAGACCTTGACATGATAATAACATACCACTTTTCTAAGTTCCTTGACATATTTAGGATACTACCTTTAAAGATGTCAGATGTTCTCTTCTAACCCTCACCTAGTCTCATTTCTTGTCCCACTCAGAACCCATCGATGATCAACCAATTTGTTTCCCCTCCTTGGTTCATCCTAGTACTAAAAGTGGAGGCTCATATCATGTTTATTAATGGTATATAAATCAACATTAAAAACCATGATTACCCATAGATTCCCAAATAAAATCTTATTTTACAGACCACAAAGGAGGAGGACCCTAAAAAATCACTCACTAAATACCTATAATATTTCCCCCATTTAATGATGGGAAAAATAATGTTTCCCATGTCCTATCCATAGCATTATAAATTACATTACTATACCCTTATGTCTCCTCCATCAAGGCAAACTCATAACTATGTGGGAATACTCCCTATGCCCAAATAAAACCCTTACTATGCTAGCATACTCCCTACCCCACATAAGAAGCCAAATAAATAGTCTTTTAAATTTATATAAATCCTCACATATATCAAACCAAATATTATAATACAACCTTTCATGTACCCAAAATTTATCCCATTCCCTCATTCACAATAATATATTAGGTTATCCACACTTCCACAGGCCTTCCCATTCATCCCACATAAAGGATAAGATCATCACCTTCCATAGTTATAAATCTAGGAACCTCAAGGGGGATTCCCCAACATCCAAAAAATTCATATGGTTTAAATATCATCAAAGCAATAATTCTCACTTGATGACTACCTTATTTCTACACACAATTAGTGGGTCCTATACTATGATGGGGTCAAGTGTCACCTAGGCATTGGGCCAAGAGTCATCCTCATTTCTCTTAAAGCTCAAGTTATGCCTTTCAAGTTCAATTTAGACATCAAATTTACAAATAATATATCTAAATACAAGGCTCTATTACTTGATATGATCATTAAGAAGTCCCTAGTTATCCAAAACTTGAAAATATAGGGAGATTTGTAGTTAGTTGTAAACTAGGTGTCTGAAGTCTTTCAGATTGAATCTAAGCACCTTTAGTTGTAAAAAACTATTATTTATGAGGTCACCAAGGACTTAAATTTAATTTTTATCAAATTAGTCCCTAGAGAAAGAAACCAACTTGTTGATTTTATGGCTACCTTATCTTCATGTTTCATCCCCCATCTAATGAGCCTAGAATATAATTTTATAGTCTTGATCAAGGTGGAGCCCCTCCTAATTAAGCTCTAAATGACCAAACAGTCACCCATATCAGACAAGATGAGCACCCTCTTATCTTGTATCTAGCCTATAATGATGAGGCCATCCTTAAATTCTTATAGGATTATGATGATATCCCCTCATTCCATCATAAAAGGGGTTTCTCATTTACCTATTATCCCAACTTAGCCCTTAAAATTGAGTTTGATGAGTCCTACTACTAGGTGGAGGATTACCTCTCTTCTGATGACAAACATAATATATTCAATATAAAGGGAAAATATCTTGACCTTCCCCTAATTCTTAATGTATTTGAGGATGTAAACATGTCCCTCATGAAGGAAACCATTGACATTAATATCAGAATGGATGAGAATCCTAGAATCTTCAAGGTAGGATCTTCACTCTCTGAATAAGAGGTGGAAGTCCACAAGTAACTCCTCACAGAGATTTCCAAATCCTTTTCTTTCTTCTACATTGACATGATAGGCATAAATATTAATTTAGTTATCCATAATCTAGTTATAATACCTTACACAAAACCCATCAAACAAAAACTCAAACTCATCAAACCCAAGTCACATTGATGGTAAAGGAAGAAATCATCAAGATATTAAAAGTTGAATTCATTAATCATATTGATTACTCCAAATGTATGTCTAACATCATACCCATTCTCAAAAATAATGGTAATATTAGAATATGCATAAACTTTAGAAACATTTACAAGACATGTCTAAAAATGATTTCCCCTTCCCATATATTGATGTCATTTTTGATGATACCATAGGATATGAGTTGTTATCACTCATGGATGGATTTTTAGGATAAAACTAGGTTTGCATCTCTGATAAATACCAAAGTAAGACTTCATTTAGTCCTTCTTGGTGAAACTTTTTCTATGTTTTAATACCCTTTGGTATAAAAACATCAGGGGTAATGTATCAAAGGGATATGACCCATAGCTTCCACACCCTCATCCATAAAATAGTGGAGGTCTACATAGATGAACTACTTGGAAAAGTAAGGCAATTTGAAGACAATTTAGGAATGTTATGCATCATCCTCACATGGTTGATTGAATGTGGATTCATTCTCAATCTAGATAAATTCATGTTTGAAGTCACTAATGAAAAACCCTTAGGGTACATCATTTCCTATTATGGGATTGATATCAAACCATGAAAATCCAAACATTCTTAGAAATGAATCCTCTCATGGATGAATCTAATATCAAGACATTTTAATGAAATTTAGGAGCTATCTAGTGATTTATCCATGACCTTACCTATGTCATTCATTCTAACAACAAATTACTCAAAAAGATAAGTGACCTAACTTAGACAAGTGATTGTCAAAAAAAATTTGAGGTTATAAAACTTTTTATTATGTCTCCTCCTATGCTCATGGCACCTAAGCCATATAAGCCTTTGATACATTATATAAGAGTGATCAAGTTATCCCTCACATATATGTTATCTCAAGAAGATGATTTTGGTCAGGAATGCTTGATCTATTTCATTAGTTAAACCCTTATTAATTATGAGACATGATACATGCAGGTTGAAAAGGAGTGCCTAGAAATAGTTTTTATAACCAAGCAGCCATGACACTATATGCTTAATCAATAAATGAAATTCATTATAAGATATCAACCCTTATATTTCCTAACCCAACTAAATATATATTAGAAGGATGGGTGATTGATTATGATCCTAAATGAGTTTTAATTAACATATATCAATGAAAAGTCCATCAAAGACAAATCATAATTGATTGATTGGTTGATTCCCCTCTATAAGATAATAACCTCATTGATACTAATTTCCTTGATGAGTCGATATGCTATATAGAAAATCCTACCACCAATTTCTCTCCTTAGTAAACACATCATCAGCTACCTAGTAGATCAAACCTAACCTAAAGGTTACAATTCACAACAAAAGATACATCTTCATGTTATCATGTCCAAATACATTATATTAAACATGGTATTTTACTACAAGGCCTTTGATGGCATGTTACTCGATTGTGTAGACTAGGAGGAGTCATAAAAGGTCCTCTTTCATTGTCATAGTGGGGTGTGTGGTGGCCACATGAACACTTGAAAAGTCCATAGGATGGGATGCTTTAGGCCCACTCTATACCATGATGTCATTGAATATGTAAGAAAATGTGAGAAGTTCCATCATTTCTCACATGAGATACATATTCGTACCAAGGCATTACAACCCATCATCATTCCATGGCCCTTTTCTACCTAGGGTATATATTTATTAGGTAAACTCTCCCCCACATTTTTAGATAGTCATAACTTCATCATCATAGTAACTAAATATTTCACTAAATGGGAAGAAGTGATGCTCATAATAATTGTGATTAGATGAATCATTACAAAATTCATCCTAAACCAAATCCCTTACTAATTCAAAGTCCTAGAGGTTATCATTACTAACAATGGGTCCCCTTTCAATAATCTTGAAGTTTATGAACTATGAAATAAATTTAATATATTGCACCACATGACCTCCTTATATTATCCATAGGCTAACAACCAAGCTAAACATACTAAAAAACATTAAAGTCAATCTTGGTCAAAACTATCATAGAATCTAAATAGGGTTGGCATCTATAGTTATATCTAGCACTCTGAGCTTACTAAATAATAGTTAAAACATCCACAATATCAACCCCATATTTTATAGTATTTGAGTCAGAGGCCATTAGACTCTTAGAGGTAGAAATACCTAGACTTCACATCTCCCTTTGGGGCCTCCTCAATGAACAAGAATATAGAGAGCAGTATTGGTTGAGTTGGATCTCCTTGATGAATATTAGATTATTATTAAAATCAATCCCATAGCTTATGTTGACTGCATGTATTAGTAATACAACAAAAATATACATGATTACCCAATCTATGTTGGAGAACTTGTCCTTGGGCTTGATGTCTGAATTAACAAAAATAAAAGAGAGGTTTATAAATTTAGAACTAACTAGTTAGGTCCCTACTTAGTAATAAATGATTTCATTAATGGATATTATTAATTATGCACTTTAGAGAACAAAGAGTTTAATGAGTCAATAAACTCTTTGCACCTAAAACACTTCTACATTTAGTTCTTATGTATCACTCACTTCTCATTTGTATTGCATTTTAATAGGTTACATATTCACCTACTTATCAAATGTGTTATTTCATGATTGTTTAATTAGTTGATTCATACAAAATATAAACATTCAAAATGCAACATGTCATGTCACTCCATTCTTATATCAACCTATCACCCTATACAGAGTATTGTCAAAATCAACATGTCATATT
This sequence comes from Torreya grandis, assembly GCA_037957365.1. Lineage (NCBI taxonomy): Eukaryota > Viridiplantae > Streptophyta > Pinopsida > Cupressales > Taxaceae > Torreya > Torreya grandis. The sequence continues at coordinate 334,589 of JARHVA010006398.1, forward strand.
AGTCATTGTCTTAGTTATTGTGAGTATAGTACACATCTTTCCCTACATCTACTTGTATATATTTATTAAAATTATAACCTATAGTGGAGTCTTAAAAATTGTCTATGATAGAACCTCTCCTTTATAGTTCCTTTGGAAAATAAAACATTATCATGCCTAAGATAAAATAACTGTAAGCACTTATATTGGTCCTTGGTTATGATCCCTTCCTTCTTAACAATTACATGAGGCCAAGTTTTTTGGGTGAAAGCCTTACAAATAGACAAGTAGATGCTTCTATGAAGGTCAAAATCTTATGTAAATACAAAATCGTATGTCTCTCACCTTTTGTTAACCCTTGGTGTTGAGGCCTTCAATCTTACTATTTATGTGGGGTTGGTATTTAGGAGAGATGCCCTTAATAATCTCTATCTATCCTTTGGTGATGAGCCCATGTGTTTTCCTAGTCACATAAGACTAGGTGTAGGGGGTCACAAAGAAAAGCAAAATATAGATGCAAAAACAATGCCAAATTAGGAGTGTCTAAAAAAAAGTTCTTAAAAGGAGTTGTCTATATGTTTACATTTAAATAAGGTAAACTTTTCCCATTTACCAATTATTTCAAGGAAAGTTATCTCTAGGTGAAGCTAATAAAGTCATTATTTTATAAGTTTATTAAAAATCACATATTCCCATTTGCTCATAAGGATTAGGTTGTCTTCATTTTTTATTTTTGTTTTGTCTCACATTTATCATGTTTTCTCATTTTTCATCCCTTATTTTAAAATGAGATTCATATATTATGTGAACAAATTAATTAGGTAATCACCTGCAAGACAAATATTAACATAATAATAGTTACATAGTGTATCCATCACATTAAATCATCTGTATACATTATGTTTCCATATATACATAAGCATTTCCCCATAGAAACATATAAAAAAATAAAGAGATACACATATGCATATATCATCACATATATAGTCCTATAAAGTGCATGAGCTAAGAAGTTGATATGGAACTAAAGAATCACATCACATAATGACCAATGAGAGGTATGCAAAAAATATTAATGTCTGCATATTATACATATGTGTATGAATTATATATACACACACACACACACACACACACACACACACACACACACACACACACACACACATATACATACATACATACATATATATATGTATATATATATATATACATACATACATATGTGTGTGTATATATATGTATATGTATATATATATATATACATATATATATATATATATATATATGTATGTATGTGTGTGTGTGTATGTATATATATATATATATATATATATATATATATATGTATGTATGTATGTATATATATGTATATATGTATTTATACATACATATATACATACATACATACATATATATATGTATGTATGTATGTATAAATACATATATATATATATATATATACATACATACATACATATATATATATATCAAATAAACTATCAATTTTATACAATAAAATTTTATGATACAAGCACCTCTATAGAAGGCCAATATACCTCAAGGTATCTCAAAAGGAATCAACATCTAAAATGATATATCAAAAACATTTTCAACAAGTCACAAAAGCATGTCCTCCTCCTCTAAGATAAAACTAATGCAGAAGAATGTCCATGGCTCTAGCTCTAGTGATGTCTCATATTCATGCCTCCCTCTAACTTTACATCCCTATCTACAAGTCAGTGTCTAAGAGGGTGGTCTCTATCTAAGATTCCCTCTAAAATTGTCCTCCATGTCCTATGATTTGAGGCTCTACCTCTTCCTCCTCCCGCCATGGTGTCCACTAAGGCCTCTACTCTCCTCACCCTACACAATAAAGTGTTGTTCTCTATCCTTAATGTTGTCATCATCACCAAGGCATGGTACACTAGGGAAAATACATATTTATAATGATCGATACATATAGGAAGCCCAAGTTTTACCAAAAACTAGTCCTACATTTGACCAATACTCAACTAGAATAGATTTATTAGGATATACATGATCATCGACCTCTATGTGCCCATATTATTTGCAATCATAAGGTACGTAAGATAAATGAGATCATGATGACATGATAAAATATAACACATGTAAAAATATCTATGTAACTATAATAAATAAAAGTATAAGTTATAATCAAGAATGAAAAAATCAATAATTTGTATGGATCTCATTCCTGCCACTCTAGATTAGAGTCATCATTTGTAGCCTCCTCCTCATCTACATCAAAGTCATCCTACAGCTCAGCATATATTAGGGCCTCACCCTCTCCATCCCCTAGATGTTTTTGATTATATTATGCATGGACCTATAGTGGTGTTTGGGGTGGTGGTGTGGTGGTGGTGGATCAATCTGTTGTTGCTACTCAAATCCTACCTATCTTCTTCCTCCTTGAATTGCTTGTTAGGATAGTTAGGTGATAGAGGGGTTGCCATACCAATCACCCTGTCCTCATGGATATCACCTCATGGTTCCCCCTATACATAACTCTAGGGACAAGACATTTCTCACATAAGGTATATCAAACTACTAAGGCACTCGATCCATATGGTGCACCTTGATCTGTAATAACCTATCTCAAACCTAGGTGGCCTTAGTGGCTATTACAAGATAAACTCTCTCATTGTCCTACTTCCAAAAAATGTCTTGGTAAGGGAGGAAATCAAGTCTAATACCATCAAACACCCCATAATATCAGATAAAACATGAAAGGGTACCATGTCTACCCATCTAATGTCCCTAATGTTCCTTGGTACCCTAATCATCCCCTCTTTAGTAGGGAGTCATCCTCTTATAGACCTAAATGATAATTATGGTTGAGTGGATAATGGAAAGTTCTCCCATGTGAACCACTTAGTATAAATACATATAGGTCCATTCCAACATCTCATAGTTCTAAGCATAGTAGTCCCATCTCTCCTCTATGTGTTTCATGATTGGTGACCAACTGTACAAGAGATTGTATGCTACCTTATCTCCCATTAACTAGGAGGCAAGGATATTAATTATATAATTACTTATATTGGGTATAATTTATCACTCAATGTGATAAAGTCTCACTTTATATTTTTAACTAATATCAAGTGTGTTAGAGTCTCCAAAATGATCAGCCCAATTATGAGCTTCAAGATGACTATCAACATTATGAATAGACACTAATCAACCAGTCATAAAAAGACCATTTATTTGATAAACATCCATGATATTGATAATACACTCTCTCAAGTCTTGAAAGAAGATGAAAGTGTTCTTTTTAGGGTCCCAATATGTTAGTAAATCACATAATAATTAGTTAGAAAAGAGGGTGATCCCCACCCATGTTGTACAAATTATCCCCACTCGATCAAGTAGGGATAACTCATTAGTTGTCAAAATCACTGGGACTTAAAGGATCCAATTCTCTTCTCCATCAAATATAGGCCCCTTAAAATAAACAAAGAGACCCTAAGTTAGTCCAAGAAATTAACCTCACCTATTATACAAATCAAAAATATTCACACTCTCTAAATATGAAAAATTTCCCTAGATTATAGGTGGTGGTTAAGAAAATAACCTGAGGTAGTAATTTAATATCCCTAGGTGGTTTTGTAACTAACCCTAGACTATGATATCATAACTACCTCATGGTAGTTAAAAAACTACCACCCTAGTAAGGGTGGTGGTTTTGTAACCCAAGTGATGGTTTTGATAACCACCCATATCCTCCCCAAAAATCCCCCAAAAATCAATATAATCTACTTAAAACCTAAAAAATTCCACAAATTTTTAATCTATCCTCCCTAATAATGACCATGAAGCAAAAAATAATAAATTTCATTGTATTTCAACTAAATTTTGATTAAAATTTCAAATTTGGATCCAAAATGAAAAAGTTTACAAAAACCAACCTAATTGTGGCCAATCATGCCTTCCATTAGTATGTTCACCATCCTATCATTGCCTACATTTTCATGATTTCTTATGTTCTCAAAATAATTACTAAAAATCTAGAGGTATAAAATATATCTCAAGGCAAATGATACAAGTGAACCATTTTTGGCAAGTTTTTAAATATATTGAGCCTTAAACTAGCTATTTTAATTCAAAAGTTTTCCATTTTTGACATGACTTTTTGTTTAATGTTTTTTATCACATATATAAGTTATTTTTCCTTGGATCTGACAAGAATTATTTCATCATTCATGTTTTAAAAATTTATTATGTTCTCTTGTATCAATTTGTACAATTTTATAGGTACACATGGCTTGGCACTAGGTTTAGTCTCATGATGGGATGATCCAGGTAGTATGATTTTCCTCATGCATATGGTATGTATTATTTCCATGTTTAATTACATATTCTATTTTTCAATTTTATTTATAATATTAATTGAAACTCATCTTTTACCTATAGGTTGAGTAGAGTCTTGGTAGGATTCATTTCACCATTTGGGTAAGGTAAGTATTTATAACTTCCCATTTTCTTTCTATATGCCTTACTCAAGACTACACCTTTCCAAATCATGATAATGTGCCCTCCCAAGGGTTAAATATGTATGCAACCAAAATTTACATGATGCAACACTTTTGATAAATATCCAATGATGATGCCATGACCTCTTATTTCATGTTCCATAGGTAACTCTCTAGCTCTATTCCTTCCCTATGTTTCCCTATTCCTCTTTTGACTCTTTTCAATCCCATTAATTATGACCTTATTATCCATTTTTATTTTGATTCAAAAATTAACCATATGTGATATAAACTTTTCCCTAGTTAATGGAACTACCCTTCTTTCTATGTTATGCAATTTCCCCTTATTTTACACAAATGTCATGGTAGTTGTGTAACTTAGGAGGTAGTATTTATAAAATGGGGTGGTTTTTAATTAAAAATTTAGTGGTTTTTAAATGTTCAATGTTGTTTTTCTCATTTTATTTGGTGGTATTTAAACTATCTCCTTCATAAAGGGTAAATTCTATGACATTTGAAATGCCTTCCAAAATTAGCTCCTATGACTCTAGTTTTCATGCATTTTGCATATCTAACATCACATTTATTATTTTTATCACCTTGTGTTTGCCTCTAATTAGGACCAAATGACCTCCTCTTCTATTTTTTCCCTCTTCAGTGCATTTCAAGTTGAACTCACTATCACAATTAGTTGAAATCTTCCATGTAAGATCCTAATGTTTCCTATATGAAGGCCAATTTTGGCTTGATTTCAGATCAAAAAAATGCCATTAGAAGTTTTTAGTGATATTTATTTGTAACCATAGACTTAATATAAGCTATTTTATATTTATCCTCTATTATTTTTGAGTTGACTACATAGATTCAAGTGACGAAGTGTTCTTGGTGAAAGCAACTTAGAATTTACAAAGTTAAGACATTAGTCAGCCTCAATTCAACTTCTCTCCATTTTTGGATTGTGTCTCCCCATTTATCTTGTATATTGTCCTAAATTTTTTTCATCCTCTATCTATAGAGTTTCCAAAATGTATTCATGAGTATATATAGCTAGCATAATGAGGATTATTATAGCAACACACCACATGCACTTTAATTGATTTATGCAAGAATCAAGTTGAAGTTTTCTTTATTAGTTTATCTTGTTTTTGTATTACATTATTTTTACATATTCAAAAAAATAATAAAATTTAATAGTGAAAGAGATCTACCCTTTTTCATTTGTCTTTGATATAAAAATATAGCTAGTTTTGATTTATGCTTGCATCTTAGTAGACTAGTTTCCTTCATAATTTCTAATAAATTTTTTGAATCATCCTAAAAAATAACTTATCAAGTCTTTATATTATTTTTTATACAATACAAATTTTCTCTTTCAATATCTAAATGAGTCTCTTGCACTCCAAATAATCACCTATTCAAACATATAAACATAAGTAACTGTAGATGCATACAAAACAATAGTAGATTTATGATCTTATTTTTTTTGAAAGGTTAAAATCACTATCATTTTTATCTTTAAAAACAAAAAAATCATAACTTGCATATCTTATTTTCATTTTATTAAATAATTAGAAACATAAGGGGTTTTGTTTGTACCAAATTAGAAAGGTTAAAAAGCTAGTTTAGTTTGTTTGTAAATAATAACATCCATAAAAAGTGTTTCATTTTTAATTTATTAAACCATATTATCATATAAAATTAATTGAATTCATATATTTAATTGATAAATTTAGTTCACTTCATATAAAAATAATCAAAACAAACAAAAACATCTCATCTAGTTTGTACACAAGTAGAGCTAGGAAAAATTTGCATCTTACATAATAGCATAAGTTTCCTATATCTCTCTTCACATGTATTAAAAAACAAACATCTTTGATATTATTTAGTTTCAACTCTTTATTTTTAAAAAACAAACATTTACTTCTACAAAATCAAGCAAAGTAAAAAAACAATAAAAATAGTGTCAAAAGTCTTGTTAACACTCACAAGCCATATAAAAAGCCTTTCCAATATGTGAAATAAACAACATAACACATAAACCTTATCTATTTTCACAAGCACCATACACCAATCATTGATTAAACATTATAGCAAGCACACTTTACAAACTATTGTCTAAATAAGTTCATACTCTTTTCCTTAGCTTCTGCCTAGTCTTATTTGGATGACCCTCACCAAGACACCATATCTTGTCTCTCATAGTATATTCCATAGAATTAGAGTACCTATTCCCACCATCATAACATAACATGACATTAACATTGAGTTGAGATGTGAGGTCTTTTGATCCACTCACATTCCCCACCTTATCATAGATTTTTTAACCACACCAGATGAATAAGAATGTATCCCTGATCCATCTATCATTGTCCTCCCTTATAAAAGGAGACATCAACATAATTTTATATAAGCCTAGTCTCTCATCCACACCTCCTTTTATCCTTAGTTTTAACCTCATCTTATATCATTCACATTTAGTGTATGACATTAACTAGGAAGATTTGAGATAATAGAGTGGACCTTTTCCCATGAGTCATCCAATATGATGTCTCTCCTTTTATCAAACATACTATTGACCAATAACTTATCTTTCTTATGATATTAGAGAATTAATGACCTTAGAACTCCATTTTTCACAACTTGATTCTTTTAACATGAATCAACACATTATTGAGGTCTTTTGGCTCCATCATGAGAACCCACTTCCACCCCTTTTCCCAAATCTTGTTCCACCGAATAATCAACCAAACCCCTATCCCATTTATTAATTAAGATGCCTCAGCTAGGCCTCAAGGATTCAAGTGCATAGTTTATTGGGTGCTAATTTATGTGCATACATATACTAATGATGGATTTACTTAGGTTGGGGATTTATGATCCCTTAATCTGATAAAGCCTCACCCTGTACTTTGTACCCACATCAGGTGCATCAGGTATCCAAAGTCATATGCCTAGTTATGGTCCTCATGACTACTATCAATAAATTATATAGATATTAATTATTTAATCATGAAAAGACCCATAATATAATATAAATCATTGAGAGTGATAATCCAACTCTATTGGGGATTAGGGTAACATGAAGGTGTTCCATTTGAGGTCCCAGTAGGTTGAAACATTGCATAGCAATCAACTAGAGGTGATAATGATCCCCACCCATGTTATCCTTAATATCCATACTTGATCGAGAATGACCAACTCATCAGTTGTTAGAAGTGACAAGACTTGACGGAGCCACTCATGATATAGAGATATGATCCATAATATATAATCACCTTGCAATAACAAGAATACCCTAATTCATCCTAGGAATTAATATTTCTCTTCAAATAAATTAAATTCCCTTATCAATTCCAAAGTACAAAACCATCATCATTTATAGGTAGTGGTTAATAAATTTCCCTATAGAAGTTAAAAATTACCTTAGATGATTAAGTACCCACCCCAAGTAGTTTCATAACAACCCTAAAAGGAAAATAACATAACCACATTATGGTGGTTACACTAATAACACGATGCTTATGTAATGACCACCTTGTAAAAGGTGATGGTTATGTCATGTGAGTGGTAGTTATGTCTGCTAGTGACATCACCTCTCACAACCCTCAAAAACACCCAAAATCACAAAAAAAATACATATTATTGATCTACCTTGCTAATAATTATTTCAAAGCTAAATTTTTTGAATTTCACTAGATTTTAGCTAAGTTTTGAAAAGATTTCAAATTTGGTGCAAAAATGAAAAAGTTAATAAAACCTACTTGATCATGCCCTATAGCTCCTCCCACTAGTACATTTTCCAATCTCTCATATTCCTTATACCATTAAATACATTCTTAGTCTAAATCATCATAGGTAGTCTAGAGCTCAAAATATATTAGAAGAAAATGCCACAAATGAATTATTTTTGGTAATTTTTTTAATATATCACACCCCCAAACTAGTCATTTTATTTCAAAAATATTATAGTTTTGGCATATTTTCATATTTTTCATATATTTTATGTCTCCAAGTCATATTTTTTCTAGATTTTGTGATTTATGATTCAAATATAATAATTTAATTAATTTTATCTTTTGTAGAACACTTTTATAGTTTTACAGGTATGTGATGACCCAGTACCAAGCTCATTCCCCTGATGGGATGATTCAAGTAGTATGATATTCCTTGAACATAAATTACATATTCCTATCCATAATATTATTATGTAACTTTTTTTTCTTGATTTCTCATCAAATTACACTTAATTCTCATTTTTTACTCGTAGGTTATGCAAAGTCTTGACTAGATTTTATCCACTATTTTGGTAAGGTAAGTATTTCTAACCTCCTATTTACCTTATGTGATGCCACATTCTCAGGACCATACCCTCATCAATCCATGACAAGGTTTCCTCCCAATGGGGAAATATGTATCCACCTAATTTTCACATGATATGGTATGCTTGACATAATAGGTCTAGTGATGGTGTAATGAACTCCTAAATGGCAACTTTATAAATATCCCTCCCCCTATTCCTCCTCCTCTCTCTCTTAGACACCCCAAACCTCCTTTTTATGACCTTTGAAAATTATCTTGGTCTTATCTTAAAATTTTCCTATTGATGATGAAATTTCCCCATTTGGAGATAAAACTACCCTCTTGAGTTATAAAACCACCCTCTTTATGATGGGTTTGTTAGGGTAGTTGTGTAGACTTCCCTAATGAACCTATCATATAAGGGAAGTTTAATTTTAAATACAAGTTGGTTTCATAATATTTAAATCTATTTATATCATTTAGGGTGATGGTTGTGTAACTACCCCCTAAAAATAGGGGTGGTTCTATCACAACTTTTACATCTTCCGAAATTAGCTCCTATAACTCCAGTCTTGACATGTTTTGCATGTTTAATGTCACATTTATTAATTTTATCACCTTATTTTCACCTATAATCAAGAATAGATCACTCCTTATTATATTTTTATTAATTTTTAGTCCCTCTCAATTTGAACTCCTAATTGGACTTATTTGAACTCCCTCATGCAAGCTCCCAACTTTTTCTATAAAAGGACCATTTTTGGCCTAATTTCAGATCCAAAATTGCAATTTCAAGTTGTTATCTTGAATCTATTAAAGTCACACTCCTACTATAATTACCCAAATATCTATCCTCTATAGTTTTCATGTCGACTACATTACCATAGGTGAATAAGTGTAATTGGTCTAGCAACTCAACCTTTACAAACTAGAGAATTGGTTAGCCTTGGTTTAGTTTCTCTCAATTTGTGGTTGTGTCTCCTCTCCTTCCCCATTTATTATATATATTGTGTATTCTCCAATTAGATAGTTCTAATAATTCACACAATGATTAAAGGAGATATCATACTAAGGATCCTTTTATCAACATACTACATGCATTCCATTAGATCTATGCCTTGGTCAAGTTAGAGTTATCTTTGATTTATAATATTGTTTATTTTTTATATCTTAGATTAGTGTAATTATTATTTAATTAAATTAATTCATTTATCTATAAAAAGATAAATTTTGATAGAGAGAGAAGCTTATTTCTTTTCATTATCTTTGCTACCAAAAAACCTAGTCGATTTTGATCATGTTTACATTATAATAGGTTATTTTATTTCAATGTGAAAAATATTTCAAAACCCATTCATAGGAATATTTTAATGAATTCTCAAAACATTTAAAACCAACATAGTATTTCATTTATAAGTTTAAAACAAGTTTCTTTCATTCCAAACAACCAACTAGTCAATCACAAAGAACTTAGACAAACTTAGGATCATAATTAAAACTAGCATATCTCTAATTGTTGATTATTTTGATAGATTAAAAGTGTTTTTTTTCTCTTTTGAAAACAAAAAATCTTAATTTTAATTTAGTGTCTCACTTTAACAAATCATGGGAAAATCTTGTTTGTAGACAAATAAAGTTAAAAAAAGTATTATGATATTACTTTTTATATCAAATTTATTACTTGCACACCTAGAAGGCCTAATTTTAATATTTAATCCTCTTCATTTAAAAAAAATAAAATATATAAAAATAAGACCACCTATTTTGCATCAAGATAATGTTAGGAAAATTTATCACTTTGCATAATAGTATAGGTTTATTCCTTTCTCTTTTACGTGCATTGTGAATCATTGGAAAAACATAAAAAGAAGTTTTTAATTCCATTTATTTTCACCTCAGTTATTTTTTTGATTTTAGAATTTAAATTTTAAAAAGCTATTATTTACTTTCATAAACTCAAGAAAACCCAAAAAAATCAAAAAAAATAGTGTCAAGAAGACTTGCCAACATGTGTAATAATTAGACCTTGTTAGAAGCTTTACCAACACATGCAATCATCCAATCCCCATCCATGAAAACATCCTATACAAATCCTTAATTTAAACATCACATCAAACACACACAAAAATACATTACCTAAATAATCTCATATGCTTTTACATTGGCTTTGGCCTAACTTCCTTCAAATGAACCTTCCCAAGACACCAAGTCTTATCCACCATGGTTTATTCCCTAGGGTTAGAGTACCCAGTCCCATAGTTACCACATAATTTTATATTAACATCAAGATAACATGTGAGGTTTTCCATTCCACATCGATTCTTCATATTATTTTTGACTTCCTTACTCTATATGAATAAGAAATAATTTTTTATTCATCCATCATCATCCTTCCCTAGAATAGAGGATGTCAGTTTAATGCCCTTCAAGCCTATTTCGCCATTTATACCTCTATCTTCTCTTTGGGTCTAGCCTCATCTTATATCATTAATATTTCATGGATGACATTTATTGGGCATATTCAACCTGATATATTATATATTTTCTCATGAGTCATTCAGCTTGATCTCCCCCATTTTCTTATTCCTAACATTGACCATCAACTTTTCCTTCTTTTGAACTCAAAAAGTAAAGGAATTCGGAACTCTATTTCAGCACAACTTGACAATATTAACAAGAATCAATACATCATTTATGTATTTTGGTTATGTTACAAGATTCAACCCCAAATCTGATGATATGACCCTTACTAGGGGAGGTGCAGTCACCCCTCGTAGTGAAAATCTAAAATACCCATAAGATATATATATGAGCTTCTCTATATACACATGATATCATATATAGATATAATTTATTATTGAATCATAAATAATACACTAATATATTTATAAATAATGGAAAACATCCATGGTTAATCTAATTCTCTAGTGTTAAAGTGTTATTCACATCAGATTCACCAATTTGTATGCACATGAATAACACACACTAAATTATTTATGGGCTTATGATATCTAACAAGAAATATTAATACTTAGAATATAATGTTATTAGTCTTGTGATAATTTCATTTATATAGAGATAGAGATAAAATAAGTCTTTTAGCTTGAACCCAGTGTTGAATCCTGCTACCCCAAATGGGAGGTATTTTATTAATATTATTAATATTTGATCATTTATAAGATATTCTAAAAAAATTGAAGGAGTTTGAAAAAAATTAAATAATATAATCTATTTCATTTTAATAAAAGAACAAGAACCATTAGGATTATAAAATAAATGAACTATTTCATTTAAATGTTTGTTTTGCTAAATAGGTTAGGCCCCATTTTTTTAATGAGCAATATTTACTTTGTTTCTCTTTTTTCTCAAATTTATATGGATTTGGTTGGTTTTTATATATAATGAGATTTGAAATATGTGGTGGTAATGGGATTTCATGACAAAACCAAAATAGCTCAATAGTGTCTAAATGGTCATTAAGAGCATCAAACTAAACCAAAATAGAACTCCATGATATTTTGGTTTTTGAGATCACAAGAAGACAAAGCTCCTAGTCATTGTTAGGACTAGGGAAATGGGGGATATTAGGTTGATTGACTCATGTGAAAAGGTATACTATTTTTAGGTTGACTATGCTCGATCAATGTCATCCACAAAATATAAATGATATAGGACAAGGATATATTTTAGGAGAATTAGGAGGTATGAAAGGAAAACTAGGCTTGAATGATGTTATATTAATTCCATATGTTCTGAGGAAGGATGATGATGTGTGGATCAAGAATTCCTTATTACTCTCCAAGGTAATGAAGGTGTTAACAATAAGATGAGGAATCAAGGTGGAATGGAAAACCTCATGTCTTATCTTGGTCTTAATATTGAATTACATGTAAATTATAATACTAGGTGTACTAACCCTATAGAATAAATCATGGCAGACAAGACCAAGTGTTTCGGTAAGGGTCATCTGAAGGAGGTTAGGTAAAAGCTAAGGTAAAAGCATATGATCTTATTTAGGTAATGGCTTGATGTTTTTTTTTATTGTCATTTTTGAGGTATGTCTTTATATAGGGTGTTTTAATGAATAGGAAAGGCTTAGATGGAGTGTAGATGATTTCACGTGTTGGAAAGGCTTAGTAGCACTATTTTTGTTGAGTTTTCATTATTTTTTTGCTTTTTTAGGGTTTTTTTGAGTTTTTGAATGTAAATATGTGATAAAATTAAAATTATGAAATCAAATAAATAAATAAAAATTAAATAAATGAAAACAAAACATATTTGTATTCTTTTTCCAATGATTCACAATGCATGAAAAAGAGTGAAGAAGAAACCTATGTTATTGTGCAAAGTGCTGATTTTTCCTAACTTTCTCTAGATGCAAACTAGGTGGTTTTATTTTTATAGATTTTTTTTTTATTATATTAAGTGGATTAAATATGAAAATTAGGCCTTCTAGTTGTGTAAGTAATGTAAAATAAATATGATCTATAACAACAATGTCACAATAATTTTTATTTTTTCTTTATATAAAAACAAGTTTTTCAAATGATTTATTAAAGAGATACAGAGAACAAAAAATCTATTTTTTATTCAAAATATGAAAATATCACTTTAAATATATCAAAATAAATATCAATTATAGATATGTTATCTCTACTTGTATGCCTAAGGTTTTCTAACTTCCTTGTGATTGACTAGTTGGTTGTTTGAAATGCAAGGAACTTATTTTGATCTTGAAAATAAAATACTAGGTTGGTTGTAAATGTTTTGAAAACTCACTAAAATCTTCCTATTGATGGTTTGTGAAACATTTTTATAATTTAAATAAAATAACCTATATAATGTAAACATAACCAAAACTGACTAGCTTTTTTTGTATCAAAGACAATGAAAAGAAATAAGCTTCTCTCCCTAAAAAAAAAATCCCTTTTTATAGACAAATAAATTAATATAATTTAATAAAAATGACATTAATCTAAGATCTAAAAAATAATAAATACTATAAATCAAAGACAATTCCAACTTGACCAAGGCATAGATCAACTAGAATCCTTGTAGTATGATGATAAGAGAATCCTTAGTATGTTAACTTCTTTTATTCTTGTGTGATTTCTAGGAACTCTATAACTAGAGGATGCACAAGATTTGTAACAAATGGGGAAGTTGAGGAGACAACCACAAATGGAAAGTAATTAAACTAAGGCTAACCAATACTCTAAGTTGTAAAGATAGAGTTATTGGACCAATAACATTTATTCACCTTTGGTAATGTAGTCGACATGAAAACTATAAAGGTTGGATATTTAGGAAATTGTAACAAGACTATGACTGAAAGAGATTCAAAATAACAACTAGTAAAGGATATTTTTTAGATCTGAAATCAAGCCAAAAATGGCCTTTTTTAGAAAAAGTTAGGATTTTACATGAGGGATTTTGACTAAGTCCAACTAGGAGTTCAATTTGAGAGGAACTAAAAATAGAAGAGGGAGTGATATGGACCTAATTGGAGTCAAACACAAGGTGATGAAATTAAAAAATTGACACTAAACATGAAAAATGCCTCAATATTTGAGTTGCATGAGCTAATTTTGGAGGACATAAAAGTTGTGGTATAACTACCCTTGTTTGTAGGGGTTATTACACAACTACCACCCTAAAGGATAGAACTACCCTAAATATTATGAAACAACCTTATATTTAGAATAAAATCACCCTTATATGATAGGTTTTTAAGGGTATTTTACACAATTTCATTGATGAACCCATCATGGATAGGGTAGTTTTGTAAATCAAGAGGATAATTTTGTCATCAAAAGGGTTGGTTACATCATCAAAGGGAAATTTTGAATATAAGACCAAGGGAAATTGCAAAGGCCATAAAAAGGGTTTTTTTAGTGTCTAAGAGAGAGAGGAGGAATAATATGGGGAGGGATGTTTAGAGAGTTATCAATTAGGATATCATCATCATTGGTCCTATTATGCCAAGCATATTTCACCATGAAAAAATTGGGTACATACAGTTCCTCCACTATTTAGTTGTATCATCTAAACATAATTCATAATTCCTATGAGTGCTTTTTTTAGAAAATATCATATTCACAATGGCCTTTTTGACATATTTAGATTATTATCATGTGGAACAAGTTATGGTGTTCCCAACATCTCTTTTTCAACTTTCAACTATATTTTGTGATATATTTTACTCTATAGTTTTTACACCTTAACACTATATAAATATGTGGTTAGCACTTTATAGCATTATTAACATCTTTCAGTTATTTTGTGTTTGAGTAGTGGATTCGCACCACTCATAATTTGTCATCTACTCATTAAATATTAGTAGGGGTGTGTATGGTTATGTTAATTTCTTCAAGTGTCATTTGCATCTCTCTTAGTCATTTTTGTGGTGTAATATCTCACCATATCTTTTGTAAATTCCTTTGTGATGGCATTTTTTAGGTGTTCACTCTCATATTCTGTATATTCATGTACATCAACCCACTTTAAAATCTTATGGATCTAAATTTTTTTGAATCACTTTATGACAATGTTTTAGTGACACTATTTAAGCATCTAAACTAGATCATTATTAGATAATTTTAGTTTAATATAACTACCTTATGCATCAATTTTGACCTATTTGTCTACTCTCCTCCCATTTCCCACATTTTTTCACTTCATCTACTTCAACATATTTTCCATCACCTTAATGGAAACATCTAGTTCATCTTGATTCAATGGCATAACAATCAACCCAATGTTTTTTTAGTGATGTTTTTATCCTATCATATGTAGTTTCTCCAATTATGCATCATCCCATCATTTTTCAACATATTTTTGTATGTATAGACAATAAATTGGAATTATTTAGCACCTAATTATTGTATACTTGGAAATTATTTATCATGGTTTTACGCTTTTAAATCCTAGACCTTCATGTTTTTAAAAAGCCTGCATCTACTATCTCTTTCACCTATTTCTTATCTCTTACATGACCATATGTTATTATGATGACCAGGCCTTCTATGCTACTCAAAGTGATATAAACCTATTTATTATCATCCTCTACAAATTTTTTAACTATACCTATTTTCCATCTTCCCAAACACTTAAATTTTATCCAAATTCCTATGTTGATGCTAGTGTATTTTGCCAAACAAAGTGTCCAGTGACCTAAAGTCATCAAAGTTTCAAATTAAATGTATCCTTGTGGTCATCCTATGTGCTTTAATGTGATATTTTTCCAAGGGGATT
Source organism: Torreya grandis (assembly GCA_037957365.1). NCBI lineage: Eukaryota > Viridiplantae > Streptophyta > Pinopsida > Cupressales > Taxaceae > Torreya > Torreya grandis. Next base: position 350,617 of record JARHVA010006398.1, read on the forward strand.
TGGTATATATATAAGATAAATCCTCATTTATTCCTCACCTATCATATACCTAATATCTCACAAGGTAACATACCAAAGGAACTCAATCAAACATTCAAGTGAGAAAAGCTTCTTTATTATTTCCTATTTTAATATTACTCATAGGTATAACCCATCTATAGTTTTGAAATATTTAAGGATCATTCCATGAGTCATATTTACCAAGTTACAAGGTAGGTCACTTTATGTACTTATTTATAACACATTGCATCCTTATACACACAAAATCCAACACATACGAGATAAATACATAAGTCTAAGGACCTCTTCAAAGTATTTACTATGTAGGCAATGCCCATTTATAGGGATAGTTAGGGAAACTTAACACTATATGGCCACTAACTAATTTTTTATCAAACTCATTCCAAGGGTGAAGAAGATAGGGTTAAACATCTGGTAAACCTAATCCTTGTAAATGTAAAATTTCCTAGGGTGTTATAGTTTCCTAGGGTAACCTATTTTATTTCTGATTTATTTCTTCCCTTATATTTTAAATGATAAAATAGAGGATTTCCTCATGGAAAAATCTACCCAATAAAAGGAATCACTTGAACAAGAATGATTTTTTATTCATCAAACTATATTCTTTAAAAACCAAAAGTATCAAACCATCTCAAATGAATACAAATAGACATATGTGATGCCTTAGCTTTCAAAGTGCATTCAAGGTACTCCTGAGAGCTACCATTCTGAACCCATTATTTTCCCACAACTTATATGGCATTATTTGGTCCATGTTTTTATCCACCAACCATGTAGGAAATCCAATAATGTTCTTCATGCACCTTTACGATGTAGAAGCATCAACCCATTTCTATAATTTTGTATATAAGTAGTCTAAGAGAGAGAATGATTCTTGTTGACAAGGCCTAGAAGCATGTTTGAGCCCTAAAATACATTTTACAGGCCTAATAAGGCCATATATAGTTTAAGGATTTATAATAAAATGTTAGGTAAGTAATAAAGTTTCTATTAAGTCTTAAGTTTCAAGTTTATGCCAACTACAAGTTTTCCCTCCAAAAGCCTTCAACTTAAAATCCAAATTTTGTAAGGGAAATTAAGAGCCTTGTGACTAGTTCTACGAGCATAAACTTCATGTGAGGGGTCCATGAGGATAAATAACCCTTATAAATATGTTATTAATCCTTGGTTAATTTATAAAAATACCTTATATTCCTCATCCCCACATTCTAAAAAGGATAAAGGAGATGATAAAGCAAGTTTGAAAAGGTTCATGGGTAGTTGAGGGAAGTTTGAGAATGGTTTATCTCCAAACCAAACTCATAAAATTTGTTATCCTCATGTTGGGGTCAAAAAAATAGTCTAGGATGCCCAAAAAACTATAAATTTCAGGTCTAGTAGTCATTTTATAACATTGGAAAAGCATTAGTGAGGATTGAAGAACACCTCTCAAGAAGGTTTCTTAAGATTTTAGCCTCTAGTAAGCTTGTTGTACATATTAGGATGGTTTGTTTTTAGGTATAAGAGTGGTTTTGAAAAATAAATAAAGTATTAAGGCCATTGGATTGCCTTTATATATCAAAATCTCTATTAATGGTATGTGTTAGTCTTTATATGCTTGACACATTCTCATGTTTTCTTAAATAAAAGGGATTAAATAATGATAGTAGTGGATGTTTGATCAGTTCATGCATATTGGTAAGGTTCATAAAAAAAAATTTAAATTTAATTAGGTATTTTTGAAGCCTTTTTATATTGAAGACCCAGATTTGATGATATTTCCTTTGATTGAAGCTTGCTAAAAGAAGGTTCTATACATTAGAAGTCATGCAAAGCCTATAGCCGAGAACAAATCGTGCATTTTGAAGCCTTAGTTTCAAAAGGAAAATTTTAGGGATGTTAATATAGAGTTTTATAATTCAATTTAATGTCTTAAAGTGTAATTTTTTTCAAGTTACAAAATTATTCATAACTAGTCTACTTGTTTTGAGCAATTTTGAGAACTAGTTTTGATCAAATCTTAAAATCTGAGTAAATCCATAGATGATCAACATTATGTGTATGAAAATAAAATTTGTATAATATAAAAACATAAATTTTATATTTTTAATTAGGTTTTCAAATTATATTTTTCTCAATATATCAAAAATTTACTTTTTAGACCTGTCACATATTGCCCTTGAGGCTTGATAACAAATGGAAACTTGAATATTTCCTAAAATACATGGTGAAAATTCATAAAATATTGGAATAATATGTTTTTTTTTTAATTTAAGAGGATACAAGAGGTTTTATGGTTATTATTTTTGTTTTCACACATGTGAGGTGTTAGAGTAAGCACATAAGGCCTAATTAGGCCTAATCCTAAACTCTAAAAGTGTAAAATAATGTGGAACAAAGATTGATTTGGTTCTTGAAAACATATTATATTCTAAATGGGACAAATGGGTATCTAAAATAGTGATTTTTTGGGTTTATTAGGTTTGTGTAAATAAAAATATGATAGAAAAGCCGTCAAAACATGGTTAGAATGTTAGTTGAGCACTTAACAAAGGAAATAGTTGTTTCAAATGGAGTTAGAGGTTGTAACCTCTTGTATAGTTCAATTGAGTATTAAAAATATTGGTAAATGTATTTTAAGATTTTAACAAGGTGTATAAATTCTTTTTACAACATTTTATTTATTTTGTTTGTAATAGTCCTAGTGAAGGCATATAGAGAAAGTTGTCCATACAAGAGTAATTTTTTGAGTTTAAGAAAAAAGTTTTTGTATTTTGGTATTATATATTTACTATGAATTTTTTTACCTATCTTAAAATTGAAAATTATTCCATCATATGCTTTTTGATGACCAGTGTAGTATTAAAGTGATTACTCATCACTATTATCATTAACAAATTAGGGCAATAGGTGGAGTGTTATCATCAATTTTTGTATTAGAAATTATAAATATATTTAGAAAAAATAATTTTTAGTATTCTCTAATCATTTATTTCATAAAATAAGATCTTTTATGAATATTTACAAGTTGCAGGTTATGAAGATCAAACTTGCAATAAAGGTAATAAAAGTTTGTGAAAAGTTATTTTAAAGATCTTAATGACTTATTTGTGTTTTAATGGTCTCATGTTCAAGATATCAAAATGATATAAAGGATTAATAATTAATCTAAAATCCAATAAGAATTTAAGATATAGTAAAGAGCTTCTGAATCTAAAGAGAGAGAAAATCATAGAGATTGCTCTAGAAAGACATCCAAGGTAAAGACGAAGCTTGGATAGTTTACCAAAAGACTAAGGTGAAATATACTTAGGTGAGGTAAATGATGAAATTTGAAAGAGTGATGATAATGATAGAGTAACTTCATAAGATAAATAACCTATTAATAATGAAATAATAAAGAGAAAGGAAAAGAAAATAAAAATAGGAAGACTTCCAAAGGGAAATGGAAGAGTTGAAGCAGAGAATATCACTAGTAAGGATCATGGTTCAGAGAATGAAAAACCCATGGTATAGATGGGTAATTAGTAATAAGGTAAGATGTCCAATCAGGTTGATGATGGAGAGAAGAAGAATTTAAAGGCTAAGATTTTCCTTGAATGAAGAGATGAGAATGTAGTACAAGTAAGGAGATAAGCTCAAGAATGAAGAGCTTAAGAAAGATTTTTAAAATTGTGGAAGATCAATATTTTATGTATGAGATGGATATCATATATAGAGATATGTTAGAAAATGATCATTATTAACCACTTAAGAGGCCAAGGACCTAATGTTTTTAAATTTAACATTTATTTTGAATTTTTATTTACAAGTTAAAGAGTTGAAGGAGAAGCTTATGATCAATAAATGGGCTCATAAAACAAGAAGGTGAAGCACCTTGTGAGATAATGCTTATACAAAAATAAGAGGAGGCTTACCATAAGGCCTTGATTGTTTAAGAAATTAAGGAGGATAATTTGGGCCTCAATGATAAGGAATTGATCAAGAAAGGAGAATCAATCCTCACTCAAGGGGATATAAAATGAAAATAATGAAATACAATCAATTAAAATAGTCATGGAAGATAAAGACAAGGAATTGTTAGACCAAGAGCAAAGATATAAAGATGAATCATCATATTTTTTTTTTTGATTCCATTGATTATGATTAAAGTATGATAATTTTTTATCTCTTGAGAGAGATGGAATATCTTGAATAAGAAACTGCAAGTAGAGGAGAGTTGTTAGGATATCAACAAAGAAAAAAATCTATGTATGAAGATATGGAGTACCTATTGATAGAGATGATAGCCTTAGAGTTTTCCATCAACAATGTAAATGAGGACAAGATCTATCCTAAAACAACAAATGATGAGGTAGAAACTTATTTTTGAGACCATGGTGTCTTAGGGAGGAGGAACCATGGTGGAAGATACAAACTACATACTTGAGTAGCAAGTATGTCTACTAAACAAAATTAGAGAGACCCAAGGGTCTCAAATTTATGTTTCTAATATCTCATTGGACTATGAATGTGTAGGTATAATAGACAAGGAGGTAAATTATATATAGAAAAGAGTTATTTTAAGAGATCAATAAAATAAAATACAAGTTTATATCCTCAATCAAGAGGCTAAATTTTTAAATAAGAAAATGGAAGATAAGAGGAGGTAGCAAGGCATTGTATGGATAGAGAAAATAACAAGCAAAAAAATACATAATTGTGGAAGCAAGGAACATGCACACTTTTACGAGATATTGAATAAACAAGGAAATCTAAAAAATATTTTTAATTATAATTGGGCAAATCAAAGAATCTCAAGAGCAGAAACTCATAAAATATTTTAATCCTAGGAGTTTGATGTAGGAGCATCAACCCATTTATGTAATTTTTTACATAAGTAGTCTAGGAGATAGAATGAGCCTTATTGATAAGGCTTAGTTTTGATGTCTAAAAGTGTATCATAGGTGGTTATTAGTGTTTAAGAAACACTACTCATTTCTCAATCTAAAGAATCCAATGCATGAGTTATAGGTTGTGATAATCTTATTATCTTTGGTGGAATAGAGGTAGAACTAGTTGATTGTTTCACAAATTGATATTAGTTTTGGTGATTGGGAGTCACTGTGGCTTAATAGTTGATATTTTATTTTGGATATAACCTATGCTAATCTAAGTGGATTGTGCTCAAGACCTAAGTCTAAATCAAAACTAACATGAATATTCACAATGAAACTGATCTAAGGTGAATTGGTAAAAAAGGAGTAAAAGGATGGGTAGGGTATAAAAGAGAGGTGTTGTTGATCTTTATTTCAAACATTATGGAAAAGTTCCAATTTCATTTGAACATGCATTTAACCAATATGAAACATGAAGAAGCATAAGCTCAAATCCTATCACACATCAGGTAAACATCTAAGGAAGGTATGAAAAGATGCAAATAAGAACTATGTTTACTTTTAAAAAATTACCCCTACAAACAAATAAATTTAGCTCAGATGTAATAGGAATAAAGAAAGTAAAATAAACCTATGAAATTTAAACTAATCTAGAATTATCACAAATTATCAACTTTGCATTTAAACATGCACATATAGAATTCACAAGAACCATTTAAATCTAAATATAAGATAAAATAAATGGGAGAGAAACCATGATAGAAATTCACACAAGTAAATGTGGATAAACTTTGAATAATTCCTTTCTTATATTAATTTGCTCAAAAATTACAAATAGTTTTTTGGCTCCAAAAACTCTCTCCCTTTTACAATGGTAAATACCTCTTTATATATACCTTTCATGAGGTATGATGGTTAGTCATGTAAAAATTTAAGGAAAATTATTCTTTTACAATATTTTGAGAACCCTCTAGACATTCTAAATGACTAACCTATAGTAAATGTGCTTTACAAGTTGTACATGTCTTTATAAAAGAATATTCTCTTTTCAAAAGTATACAAGCTCAATTAAAAAATATATCCATATCTTAACTAACTTGGAGACCCTAGTGTTGTCATAATATTTTCCCTTTCCTGTAGGATCTTCATTCTATAATGTTGTTAATTAATCAGTTGGATATCAATGATAGGTCTCATGAATAATTCATTTTATTGATATTTTAGTCCCTTGATATCCCTCTTATCCATTTCCAAAGATTTTTTGATGCCCTTGACATATCCTATTTTTTCTTCTGATGATAAAAGTAGGCCCATGACCTTCTTGTTATTAGCCCTTATTTTCCCTTGTCCTTGATTCCTTACTTCTTACATGAATTACATAGTTTTGTGCTTGAACTCCTCATTAGTTATTAGACCCGAGGGACTAAGTGTGGTTGGCTATTTGATCAAGCTATCTAATATTGGAAACATTTTATCTTATTATTTTTTGAGGTCCTTAGAAATTTCTTCCATCTACTTGGACTAGCTACTCAAGGCCTTGATCTTATCATTTAATATAGCCATAGCCATATTAAGGTGGTCTAGGCTAACTATCCTAAATTTTGGGATGTGATTTTTAGTCAAGACTTTGATCAAATCCTTCACTTGGTACCTCAAATCCTATCATTGGCCAACTTAGCCTATATCCTTAGTACTTTTTTATTTATTGTGTCCTTCCTATTCTTGATTGAATTTAAAGAATTAATCAAATTAGCCATGGTATTCTCAAATTAGATGAATCTGTCTTCTTGGATTGATAAGATGGCTTTTTCTTTAAAATTCTTATTCTACTAAAATATTCCCTTAATCATTGTTTTTAATTGATCTAACTAATCCTAAACCATTTAAAAAACATTTTCTTCAAATATTGGGTCTTCACTAGGCTTTATCCTCCAACTATAGTCAATCCAATAAAATATTCCATTTTTTGGAAAGTGAATTTCTCTCTACCAACCATGGCCTTCTTATCAATTACCCTCTATAAACTAGGAGTGGTTGGGTCAAATTTGACACCAACTGAAGATTTTTCACCTTTGGAGCTAGGGTCTCCATTTGTGTTCCACTTGATTCTCCTAGAATAGTCATTCTTCTTTCATCTTCATGTTGTAGGGCAACTATCCATGGCTTAACTTCTTCATGAATTGGGATGTGTCCTTAAAAATCCTTACTTATGCATCTAAAGTTAGATAGAGATCTACATCTTCCCTTGAAACACCTTTTAGGCTGCTATGGTTGTGAATTTTCCTAAGTTCTTGTTATGGATTTTAAATCAATTTTGGATCAAATTATCCTTGCACAAATGACAATTTAATCTTCTTTGGATTGACTATAATGAGCATTGGGTTGAATTAGGGTTTTCATACTTTATAGGGATTTATTTAAGGTTTTTATAGTTCTTTAATAGTAGTAGTTATTTAAACTTGTGTGATCTATATGACTTAGAGCCCAATTGGATTATGTACTTATAACTTTACATTTTTTGGGTCTAAAAAATCTTCAACTTGGCATATTATACTTACATGGATCCGATGTGGCATCACCATTGCATATTGCTCATTAATATTTAAAATATGAGAATTTTTCACCCTTAGACATGTGTCAGTATTTCATTGGTTATGGTCCCTTTGAAAATTTTACCTTACCTCGTACCATTCGATCTATTTTCTTGAATCAATATGGTTCATTGATCTTGATCTATGAACTCAAACACTATTATATTATTGCTACATTACCCACCATTGGGAGGACACTTATCACTTCTACATTCATTTTTATATTTATTGAAATGTCAAAATTTATCTCACATCATTGATCTCATTTGCATGGATCAATCACACTTCATCGATCTTGATATACTTAATTATACCTCCTACTCCACAGACCATTGATCAGAATGTATATGCTTATATACATACTATCAATCTTTAAAATATGATTAAGCTTTAATTTTTGGCTCATGGCTATACCATGTGTCATCTTCATGTTTATCCTTAGGGATTTTAAATTTTCAACCTTCATCATGAACTATTGGATTTATTTGGCCTGATCAATGCTCTCCATCAAATTTTGATCTAAGGGGTGGAATGATATTGGTTGTTCAATATTATTTCACTAATATTATGACACCTATCACCTTATTACTTATCCTAGGGATTTAAATTATCAATTTTGATCTCAAGTCATTGGGTTAACTTGATTAAATCAATCATGATCTATTAGATCATCCTTTGTTGCATATATCCTGAGAGTGTAGTGTGAGATGATGAGAGTGTAGTGTGAGATGATAAGAGTGATGTAGGATGTGTAATGAGAGCTATAGATTCATGTTGGTACTCTCTTGGGCCTATTGGTGTAAATTTAAATCCACACAAATAATCATCTATCAATGTGGATGTCACATCATCATCTAAAGAAACTTGGGAATCTATATCAACATCATGTACATATGGTAACTCAAAATTTACCATAAGGGGTAACCATGATATGGGAGTCTCATCAACTATAGTAGTAGAAGATAATGGTGTTATAAGATTTTCTATAATTGATGGAGTAATTGTATCTATATAATCAATTGGTACTATTGGAACTACTATCAATGAATGTATAAATATAATATGTGTAGGAATCACGACTGATGGAGTAGCTAAATGGCTGAAGCTATTATGATTCACTATATATCTAGAACTAGAGGTACAATTGTAAGTGGAGGAGTACAAGAAGTGCTAGTCTCTCCAACCTCATATATATGTATCTTATCAAGATAAATTCAATGAGGTAGTGGCTAAACTATGAGATGAGGTGTCCCATCTAGCAAAATAGTCAAAGATGACTCTGTAGTTTCATAATATCTAAATGGTTAGTTATCAGCTAAACATGTATATAGGTATCCTTCATGGAGAAACTTAACACATCAATGAAGAGTAGAAGGAACTGCCACCATAGCATGTATCTAGGGTCATCTGAGTAAAATATTATAATGAAAAGGACCTAACATGACATAGAATTATGTAAAAAGAGTTTTAGGTCCTACCATGATATCCAAAGTAATGGTGCCTAATGTCTGTCATGGTATATCATCAAACCATCTAATTTTATTATATGATTTTTGTATGGATTCCATATCTATGACAATGGTCTGTAAGAATGTAATATTATATATATTAATTCCAAAACTAGTATCAACTAGAACTCTCTTAATTGTGTTGGTTTTGACTTGATAGTATATAAATAGTGGTAAATTTTGATCAATAATTGTCTGAGATGGAATGTCATCATTATCAAAATTAATAAAATCTTTTATAGATTTTAGAGTGTTAACCACTGATGAAAAATAAGAAAGCTCTGAAATAATGGGCATAAAATTCTGCATGAGTGCTTGATAAATAATTTCCTTGAACACATTGGATTTCTAAAGTAGTTCTAATATGGAAATCTTGGATAGAGTGTTTCTCAATTGATCAATAATATCATATGCCTTGTGCAAATTTGCCTATGTGGGTCGGTTAGGCTTGGGATGGGAAATAATAGGAGAATGGTGGGGCTTTTGACTATGTGAGGCCTCAAGGCATGGTTGCATGTTAACTAATATCCCTAACTTCAATATTTACTATCTGTATAGGACTAGTAGTAACTATGAGAGGAGAGTGAAGATAATTAGTAGGTTGAGGTGATGGAGGGACAAAGGGTGTCAACTAGGCTCTCTAGCAATGGGTAGTGACTTGTGGAAGAGTGAAATGGACCATGAAACATGATTCAACATAGGGTAGAGGCTCCAAGGGAGGTGATCCAAGAGATGTATTTACATGTTTTAAAAAAATTGCTTAACAACATCCCATATAATGAAAAATAAGTATGAAATGCCAAAAATGAAGATTTATACTAACATATGAAAGACTTCATCATTCATGTACATGATAGGGCCTATTATGGTTTCCTTTTTATTTGCAAGAAATGTAATAAATTTTTTTACATAAGTGAGAAGCAAATAGGTGCTAGTATATGCAACTAGGGATTTGACAATAATATTTTTGCAAAATACTATGAATTTTTGAAATTAACATTGAATTTTTGAGTTAAGTATGCAATTAAAAATTCAAAAATTTATGGGAAAGTGTTTGATTTAATTAGACCTAGTACATGAAACTAGGGTTTTGAAATAAAAATTATTTCTGAAATTACTATTAAATTTGAATCAAATTTTTTATTTAGATATGCAAGAAAAAAATTAGGAAATTATTGGATTAATATTGGAAAATTACTAGGAGCTAGTTAATGCAACTAGGGATTTGAAATAAAATTATCATTGAGATTACTATTGAATTTGAGAATTTGAATCAAATTTTTGATTTATATATGCAAGCAAAAAAATAGAAAATTATTGGATTAATATTGGAAAATTATTAGGACCTAGTGTATGCAACCAAGGTTTGAAATAAAATTATTTTAAAATTTACAAATAAATTTTAAAATTTACTAATAAATTTTAAAATTTAGGATGAATTTATACTTTAAATATTCAATAAAAAATTCAAATTTTTATGGGAAAAATTAGTTAGGAATTTACCCTAGGGTTTCTAGGGTTTTTATGTGCAATTCAAAGTAAGTTGGGTTCACCAAATGTTTTATTATTTTTTGGAAATTAGTGTTTAATTCCTAAATAATAAAAGGGTCTAAGTAAGATAAAATTAGTAACTACTATTCCAAATTAAGGCTAATGATTTATGAAATTTATTTGTAATTATAGATTTTTGTAAAATAGTAGTGAGAGAGAGAAAATTAAACTTAGCTTATTCTATGTTGATCTGACTGAGACAGGGCCTAAAAATTTATGTGCAAGCCTAAAACACTTTCACAAACAAGATTCTAGCTTTCATTTTTTTATTGGATAGGAGTGCCAAAACTGGATAGGAGTGGCACTGGCTCTATAGTCCTTCCTTGGTGCTATTATCTTAAAGATGTAATCTTTTTAGGTTGTGTTTGCCTAATTAGTATGAGCCTATGTACTAAATTTTGGAGCTTCATTGTCGATATAACTCCTTGTAGAGTTGATTTTCTATGTATGTGTCTTTTATGCACTTGAATAGAAACTTTGGAAAATAGGAAAAAGGGGTTAGTGTGTGTAAGATGTATTGGATGTGTTTCACACCCCATGTGTGGGAACTCTACCTACATACTAATACTTTGAAGAGGGATCAATCCATATGTATTTCTCCCTTTAAGAGTGTTTGGTGAAATAGTGAATGAAAATACAAGAAATGCAAAAACTATGTGTGCTTGAGATGACTAGGGGCTGGTGTAAGGACTTGAATTGGCTTGCAAGTGTATAGGTTGGTTATATGTAGAGAATAGGTAATATTATTTGAGTGGTCTTGCTTATACTCTTTATTTCTTGAGTGATACTTGAAAACCATTTCCAAATGATCTTTGAATGGGCTTTTATAGGGATCTATTGGTCATAGATTGAATTTGCTCACATTAGGCTGACAAGAAAAAGGATGGGGAACTATAATAAATTAACCATTGGGGCCAAAAATGAGCTTGAAAAATAGTGTCAAAAGTGGACAATAGTGGAATCAACACTCCTGTCCTAGTTGGGTGTTATTGTCCTAGGTATATGGGACCTAAGGGTATGGATTGGTCATGAATAAAGGGTCTTGCATCAGCTAGGGTCAAGTTTAGAAGGCTATGGATGATTAGGAATCAGTGAAAATTAAGACTATGAGGGTCATGAGAGAAAGAAAGAGGGATCTATGGGTTGGGTGTCATTAGTCATGCTTAAGTTACCAATTTTTTGCATTTTATATGACTACATTTTCCCCCACTTTATTCAAGTGATGTAGCAAAGTGAAATACTAGGATAAAGGAAAAATAGAAAGCATACCTAAACTTACCTACAAGGGTGAATCTTATGAAGCTATGTGATATTGGATGTGCATAGAAAGAGCATGTTGTGAAGTGTAAATCTATAAAATAAAATAAAGAGTAGATCAATTCTTACTAGATACACTATATCTAAAATAAGAATGTATAAAGTTGGGTAAAAGAGAGGAAGAGAAAGGAATGAATACACCTCATCAGGTATGTAGACCAATAAAAAATTTATTGTGATGTTGAGTGATGTTGAATAATGTTAGATGTGTGTGGTACCAATATTAATATCATGAATAGAGCTAAGTGCTCAATTCACTAGAAGTGGCTCAAGAATGCAAAGGTTGGCCCTTTGGCTCCATCATCACCTACTATGTGAATTTAGATGATCATGTGTGTGTTGATCAATGCTTGGACTATGTGTCTAATCCTGTTGAACAAGTGGCTCAAGAATACAAAGGCTAGCTAGTCCTTTGGCTCCATCATTTCCCCATGAAGTGAAGTTGTAAACTGATACTAGTAAGGAATGTGTGTTATATGAGATGGCTCATGAAGTCCATAAATGGACTATGATTTGATAATGTTGGCATGGATAGCCAAATGTATGCTAGAAACTAGGCCACTCTTGGCCATTATGAAATATGGAGATTAGGCTTATATGAAATCCACTCCAAAACTAAGAATCTAGCTTATGTGGAAGACACTCAAGAACATGGGAACTCAAGAACTTGGAAATCAAGGTTATATGAAAGCCAAACCAAAATTATGCTAACCACATATAGGTGGAGTAAGTCATGCAACTACTAAGAATGCCTAGGTAATTATAAACTTAGAAAGAAGGAAAACAAATGTGTTGTGCACATTGCCCCCAATCACTAGTGTTTGAAACATGGATTTTGATCTAGAAGTTATACCAACTGCCCTATCTAAAACTAGAAGTGAGAGCCATTATGTAATGGATGATTCCCCCTATATCTATATTCTCTAGGTAAAATTTTAATAAAATTATTGATATTAATATAAACTGTAGTTGACAAAACTATAACTAAACTTACCTTTCTATCTATTGCTAAAAAATCTAGGTTTTTTTATTTTTTGGATAGGAGTGTTGAAAATAGATAGTAGCACCACCAGTGTGTTGATGATTCTAAATGAACCACAAGTTATCTCTAGATTTTAAATAACACTTCTCATTTTAGAATCCAAAGATTCAAGGCATGAGTTGTAGGTGTTTGGAAATTAAGATGCCTATGGTGGAAATAACAGTAGAGCAACATGAACTATTCCAAAATATTTATAAATTTTGATGGTAGGGGGCCATCTTAGTTATTTTCTTGAAAATTTGGGAAAATTTGACCTAGATCCACACCACTAACTAAACCAAAATGATTATGGACAATGTATTTAAGCTAATATGATTTGTTAAAAAAGGGTAAAAGGAAAGGTAGAGTAAGAAAGAGATGGTGATTGTTGATCTTTGACTATGAACATATTGACAGAGTTTCAAGAATTACCTAGTATGATCTTAACCAGTATATAGTAAAAAGTAGCTTAAGCTCACATTCCACTACAAACCAAGCTTGATTCTAAAAATGAAATGATGATATAAGTAAAAATTGGATCCACTTTTAAAGTTCTACACCACATCTAGAGAGTGTATACACATCTTTGATGGAGTAAATAAAATGAAGTAAATTCAATCTCATTCAACTAACTTAGCATTGCACAAGTTAGTGACCCTATAATTAATAATCTAACCTAGTATTTCTAGAAACTATTCATATTCAAAACTCAAACAAGCAATTGAGAAACTTTAGCAATTCAAACACATTAACCCAAATAATTCCTATAGAATTCCTTGATCCTTTGTATTAATTACTTACAAGTGGTACTAATACAATTCAAATTTCCTCCTTTTGCAAATGGTAATATATGCCTTTTAATAGGAAGCTAGACAGTATATTTTTCATTTTTACAACTACAGATGTACAAAAGATAGTTGTCTTTGTTACAACTATAATACAAGTATATTTTACAATCCTACTAACCTAGAGGAAATCACACTAAAAAAATGATCTGTGCCTTTACAAACTGAATGGATTGCCTATTGGCAATCCAAAATTAAGATGATAGAGGTGGGTCCCTTCATTGATGTAAGATGTTCATGGATCTTTTATGTTTTTCATCCACTAGGCTTAAATCTATGGTCGGTCTAGTGATGCACCCTTCTTCTTGGTTTTCCAGTTCACCAAAATCTTTATCATTCCTAGCCAAGGCTTCCTTAATGTTCCTAGCTTCATTGATTATCTCCCTCACATTGAAGATAATGTTCAACACTCTATTGTTTTCCTTTACTAATTGTCCTTAACCCTTGAATTTGATATCCTAAGTCACCAATGTGGCTCTATGATGGAATTCTTCATAAGTTATAATCCCTAAGGTGGTAGTTTATGCAAGAAACTCAAGCATGGTGCCTAGGAGATTTTAAACTCTGTTAATGAGATCCTTTTCTTCTTCTATGATCTCTTCAACTTTGACATGGCAAGTATTCAAAGCTTGAAGTTTGTCTCTAATAACCCCTAAATTGGCACTTAAATGTCCTTTATTGATAGCCTTGAAGTTTGGTATTTTATTCTTAATATGGATACCAAGAAGCTAGGTAATTTTATCTTTAGAGGCATGCCATTGAGTAGTTAGTTTCATAGCTAAAGAAAGTTAATCTTGAAGGGACTTATACCTTGATTTCATATATTTTAATGCTATGAACATCTCAAAAAATGAATCATCTAGCATTTTTATCATCGAACCTAAGAATGAGAGAATAGCTTGAGTCTACAAATTCTCCTTTTCCTCCTTCAGGTTCTTAATTCTTTGTATCAACCCTTAGACACCAGCTCTAGATGGTTGATAGTAAGCCTCAATTAAACTTACCACATCTTCTGCATAAATGGGATCTTCTCCAAGTTGTTTTCCTCTAATAGGGGTTAACTCTATGAATGGCTCCACCTTATAAAATATGAACTCTTCTTGGCCTACCATGACTACCCTCATTATGGTCCTCTCTAAGGTTTTTGTGTCTGGGTTAAATTGTACATTAACCTCTATTTATTTGAATTTTGGAGGCTCATGCACCTCCACACTTGTACTCCTAGAGGCTCCTGATGTACCAATTCTTTATTTCTCTTGAATGTGTTAAATTTGCATTTTTCTCTCTTCTTATTTTTTCACTATATCTTTGATCCATGGCTTGATTTTGCCATTTATAGTCAATCCAATCTGCATCAAGGCCTATGAAGGGGAGATGGATGGGATATTTTGTATCTTTTCATAGAGAAACTAGTTAGGGATGACTGGTCCATAAATTAGATTTTCATCATTGAAAAGATTGACTTCACTAGTGGGATGAGTGATGGTTAACCTAGGCCTTTTTATTAGAACCAAAGGTACAAAGGCCAATTCTACCTTCCTTTTCTCTCCATCTAGTGGGATCAATTCTTTACTTGCTTCTCCAGAGAGATCTTCCTCCCTATCAGAACCATATGTAATTAATATGTCAATAAGGGAACCTTCCAATGTTTCTCCTTCTTCAAGGGAAACCATGCTAATGAATTTCATTGGGGAAGAAGGTTTTTGTGGGAGTGATAAAGGTGTAGGACCTTCTCCAGGTCTCTCCACTATCTTTGGTTCCTCAACCATATCTTTGCCTTTTCCTGTGATGTCCCTAAGATACTCAACCTAGGCTTGTCCTACTAGTTTCACTTGTTGAGGCTCGGATGAATATCCCTCAATAGGTGGCTTTTGATGAGTAGTCCCAAATAGACTAAGCAATAAGTGATAATGTAAAGGGTGTAGTTTCCATCTTTCTCTTGAGGGCTTATTTTCCCTAACCAACCTTCACTCCAATTGGATGTTATGACCTCTAATTCTATAAAGTACTTCAAAATTCTTGGCTCTAATGTAGATGTCATCACCTACACCTAATTAATGTCTATATTAAATATTTGGGACCTTTTTATCTTATATTTGGTTGATTACCTTATTCTTACGGTCCCACATTTTGAGGTCATCCAATTAAAAATCAAAGGAACTCCTATGAACCACCATGACCTCCAGCTACTTCCAATCTCTGATTATGATTTTTCCAATGTCTAATGGGAAGGGATGGAATTGATGTTTTTTATTTTCTTTACATGTCCTATCTACACCTTAAATAATCTAGGAGGCAATATCTTGCTTTGAAAGCTTGTTGGGGACATGAATTGGTAATCTATAGGGCTAAGTCAAGAATACCTCTAACCTTATCATGGTGTAATCTAAGTAGTACCACATATCCCCCATGGTTTCCACTTATTTATTAATGAGATGATGTAGCCTTGGAATAGGGATTCATGTGATTTCCTCATAAATGGATAGGAAAACACCATAAAAAATAAATTACATGTGGTTCCTGTACCTGAATATATGCAATTTATAATAATGGTGGGAGATTTTAGTCTTGTTATCAAGGGACCAGTTTATTATGCCAAGAAAGGTCACAAAGGTTAGGAGGGAATCCAAGAGATAGGAGATCATATAAAAATACTTGGAGGTCCTTCTTTTAATGGCCATAAATTATTTGGCCAAGAAAAACCTTATTAGGTTTCCCACAAGAGGGGTCATTTTTTCTCCTAGCATAAAGTGGACATAAGATACCTAGACTTTATTCACATAAGTAGTGGAAGGTCACCAAGGGATATATTGAGAAATTTCATGGTTATCCTAACACCTTCTCTAAATTGGACAATAGGGATCCTAAAAACATGGGATCCTTGGATTAACCAGGGAGTGAGGACTAAATCAAGGTCTTGGGTGTTAGTCCAATCTCTCATAGATGGGAGCTCAAGATGGGGCAAGGGAAGCTTGTAATAGGTTTCAAATGCCATGGGGGAAGATACACAACCCTTTTTCTGCTTCCCTCTCAAATAATCCACTCTCCATCTATTTTATAATCCATAAAAATAGGAACAAGGACATAGATACAATGCATTACCTCTAGTTTTTTTATTGCATGGTGAAGGCCTATCATCTAAATTGAAACTATATCATTGTATCTTTGATGTGTAGTAGCATTTATCTTGTCCTCCTAAGATATGGGCTAAAATTCTTCCATAAGGAAGAATAATTCTAAATAGTTCTTAACCCCATAGATATTTAGGACTACCAATTATAGCTTAGTATCCTTGAATACCCTTCCTTCACTATTAGAGGTTAGATAGAGATAAGCTTCCATATTTAATTATTGTCTACCTATCACCATTGATGATATAGAATTATCTCCTCAATATTTCTAAGGATTTCACTAAAGCACCTTTTTCTCAAAGCTTAGTTATGCTATCTTGACCAAGTGAAGTTAATTAAGTCAACTTGGATCTTCTTTATAAAGGGTTTAGGGCTTTGAGCTTTAATGGTAGATTTATTAAAGCCTTGACTTCATACATTCCTTAGATTTGATGGGACCCTTTTCTACATGCCCTTTGTGTTTTTTAGCTCAAAATATCTTTAATTTTTCCCTTTGATGTTTATGTGGAGCCCATGTGGTAATGTTCTTGACTTTCATGGAAATTTCCATAATTGCCCTTCGAATATTAGCTGTTGGCTTTTAAAAGCCTCCTTTATTTCACTTCATTAGATCAAGATCTTGGGCCTAACATGGTCCGTTAATCCAAATCCAAGTCCAAACATTCTTCTTGGATCTTTTGGATCATGGTCATGACACTTAGCATTCTCATAGATTTCTTATGTGCTACATATCTTTGTCAATTACCTTCTTGGTCATGCATCAGCCATGTGTTGAGCTTGTGGAGCCTTGAAAACTCATTGAGATCTCACACCATTGGATTAAATATTGTGAGTGGGTGATTTCCATTGATATTTTTGGGTCCCTTTTTTTTAGTAGAGTTCCTCTCACACCACTGGATCAAATCCAGTGAGCAAGCAATCACCATTGATCTTTGTGGTGAGACTGGTCATTAGTTGAACACCTTTATTAAGTGGGTCTCAATTTTCTTCTTTTGATTAGTAAGTCACCATGAATCTATCCCTCAAGGATTTATGTATCTTTTGAATTTTCTTCCTATGCCTCATGCCATTGGATCAAATCTAGTGAGTGAGTGGTTATCATTGATGCTTTCATGGTGTAAGCTACTTAAGCAGGAGATTTTTGGTTAATACATTATGTTTGATAAAATCTTGTGATTGATCAATCACCATTGGATTCTATAAGGGATATAAGGAATAACCATTAGGCATAATGACACAAATACTTAGGATAGATTATTAAAACTAATGTTGAGATTAAATATCAGGGCCTTAATATTAATAACCTAGCCTAAGTTAGGTGACTTGAAAAGGGACTACATAAATCACGTTAGTTTAATACCCAAGGTAAAATAAAAGGGGAAAGGAATAAATAAAGACTTGGGTCATTTTTTAAAAACATTATTAACCCTTTATTAACTAGTTTATTCAATCATCCCCACCAACTTGGTTCCAACCAATATTTGAATTTAAACTAAGGACCACTGAGGGTTTGTGAACACCAAACCCTAAGCCTTCCAAGAAACCTATAACAACTTAAGTAAATCCATTAGCCTAGTCATTAATTGAACATGAGGTTTGAAAGATACATAAATGTTTAATTTATGAGTGGATGATCTTCAAATTCTTTCACAAGGGACCTTAATGTTTAGATGATTCAAACTTAGATACACAAGTCTCTCAAGGGTCCCCAATTTTATGTAAATTCCAAGGGAAACATAGTAATATGTTAGAACTTCCAAAATCTAAGTTTAGATAAACATTGAGGTCACCATTCCATTTGACCTAAGAAATTACCATCTAGATCTAATTGTGGTTAAAACAAACCTTAAACTAGTGGATTTAAGGTTAAACATCAAGACATACCTAAGCTGTGTGTGTACTTTGATTCCACTTATATTTTTTCATAGGGATCAAGAAGTATTCCTTAGATTTCTTCCTTCAATCATTTATGTTAACCTAGGTGTACTGAACATTTATTTTTTTGAATCATGGTTTAGCTTAGGGAAAGCTTGGTCATTACTCTACTGCCAACCAAGCATCAATAGCCCCAATAGAGGTACCTATAGATCCACTCATGGCCTTACTCTACTACCATCCAGGTGTCCATATCCTTGGTGTAGGTTTCCTAAATCACCTTCTTATGAAAGCTTTATTTTTGCCTTGTATTCTTATTATATTTTTTTGTATTTCTAGATCTTTATGCTTTCAATAAGATTAGGAACCAAGATAGCTAGGTTTAAGATTTAATAAAATATTTGATTTTGGAAGGATCACTTAGGGCTATAACCCTTGACCTATGAAAGAATGTTGATTAGGTGCTAGATACTAGCATGCTCTTGATAATTTAGGTCTCAAATCCTAATCAGAAATTTTCTTAAAACAAGTGTGGATCTAGGGTCATGACTTAAATCTTATGGAATGACTCCCCCTCCATTTGTTTGTACTAATATTCTTAAAGTGGTATCATGATGTTGGTTTTCAATACTAGGGTTGCCTTTGTATGGGGTTCATACCCTCTCTTTAGGATTGGGGTCTATTTGGAGTAGATTTCATAATTTTCAAGCCTTAGGGATGACTCCAGAATACTCTAAGAATAAGGGAAAACCACAAAACAAAAAACATACAATAGAAAATAAGAGAAAGAAAAATAAAGGAACTAAACAAATATGAACAAACTTATATACAAATGAAGGACAAGAAAGAAAAGAGACATAAAGAAAACTAACTAGCCTACCTACTTCTAATATAATCCCCTTACACCTTACTCCATAAATATCTTAGGAGGGGTTATAGAGAAGTAATGCTTTGTATTTACCATTAGTAGGCAATATGAACTCTACCCCTTGTAATTATTTGATCTTGAAATTATTATTCCCCAATGTTTCACTAATCTGGTATGGGTTGATCCACAAGGGTATGAATTTACCATGCTTTCCTTTGGCTTCAAACACTTTATCCCAAAGTAAGACTAAGTATCCCTACTTAAACACCTTGATCTTAGACCTTTTGTCAAACCAATTTTTTACTATGGCTTGGTGTCTATTAAAATTATCAAAATTAGTTTCCCTATCATCTTCCATCTAGAGGAGGTCTAGTAGCCTAGAAGCTGCATGTTCTTGACTATTTTCCATGTATTATTTCATGAACCTATATGTAGGCAATTCGAGGGTGATAGGGAAGATGGGATCTAGCCCATAAACCAACATGAATGGTAAAGCTTTTAAATCTTACTTGATTATTATTCTATCAGCCCAAAGTGAAAACTTGAGCAACTTGTGCCATGTTCTAGGCTTGTCTTTAGCAAACTTCTTAATTGCCTTTATTAGGTTCTTATTTTTGGACTCTAAAATGTCATTTCCTTGAGGATAGTGATTGAAATAAAAATTAAAGGTGATCCCATTATCTTAGGCCCATTCTGAAATCTCAATTGAAATGAATTTGGATCCATTATCACATACTAGAGATATTTGGGTTCCAAATCTAGCACATTTACTTTCTTCTAGGAAGTTAATTACTTCTTCCATTCTACATTGCTTGGTAACTACTACTTATATCCACCTAGTGCAGTAATATATGGTAGTTAATACATACTTGTGGCCCTCATATGAGTTTGGGTTAATCACTCTAACAAAGTCTAGACCCTATTGTGTGAATGGTTTGTCAATTATGATTGGTTGTAGAGGCATGGCTGCTTTTGGATCTTTGGTGCTGAAATTTTGGCAAGAGTGACATTCTCTTATATACTTATGGGTATCTTTGAAGATGGTGGGCCAATAATAACCCACCATTAAGATCTTGTGGGTAGTAGTCCATCTAGAGGGATGTCTATTGCCTAGATTTTCATGGAAGGTGGCCATAATTTGGGTAGCTTCTTCTTGTGATACACACCTTAGGTAAATTACTTCAAAGTTTTTTCTATGTAGTATTCCATCATTGATCGGGTAGTGGGTTTCCTTAGGCATTAAGGCCCTCTTTTGTTCCTTGCATAAACCTGGAGGACAAACACCATTGATCAACAAATGTATGATTAAATCATACCATTTACTAGTTTGAAATCTTTGCATGATACTTAGCCTAGGGATAGCATTGGCAATCATTTGGATTAAACCTTAGCACCTTACCAGCTTTTCTATTTTCATCTCCAAGTCATATTCTTGTAGAACTGACATCCACTTACCTCTACATTCTCCCATCTCATTTTGACTCAACATAAGTTTGGTAATAGGGTTAGGTAAGATGGCATGCACCTTATTTCAAAGGATGTAGTGTTTAAACTTATTTACTACCTTCACTAACACATATGCATGCTTATCAATATAGAATAGTTAAGCTCAACATTCTTGAAATTGGTACTCATGAAAGCTATTGGGTGATCACACTCATCAACTTTTTAAGTTAATACAATAGTCATAGTATGATCAAATGCAAAAGACTAAAGATAGAAATATTTTGAGAAATTGGGAATTATAAGCATTGGGGTTTGGCCAATGGATTCTTTGATGTCATTAAATGCCTTTTTGGATTATTCTTTCCAAATAACCTTGGCATCTTTATTGAGCATGCCATTTAGTGGCTTGACAATTTCTACAAAACCAGAAATAAACTTCCTTAAAAAATTTATCTTACCAAATAATGACTTCAATTCTTTCCTAATGTTAGGGAGTTCAATATTGGATATTGCATTTACTCATTTAGGGTCTATGGAGATACCATCTTTAGTTATAATGTGACCTAAA
Source organism: Torreya grandis (assembly GCA_037957365.1). NCBI lineage: Eukaryota > Viridiplantae > Streptophyta > Pinopsida > Cupressales > Taxaceae > Torreya > Torreya grandis. The sequence continues at coordinate 372,215 of JARHVA010006398.1, forward strand.
AATTTACCCTTGGTTACATAAAAGATGCTTTTCTTAGGTTTCAGAGAAAAACCATACCTTCTACATCTTTTGAAAACTTGTTACAAGTGGATGAAGTGATCTTCCATATTTTTAGAAAAAACTATTAGATCATCATGTAAATAATGATGCACTTAGCAATTAGGCCTTGGAAGGCATTATCTATGCCTCTCTAAAAGGTGGATTTTATGTTGATTAGCCCAAAAGGCATCTTTTTTTAAGTAAAAGTTCCCCACTTTGTTGTGAATGATGTCTTCATCCTATCTTCTCTGTCAACCAGTACTTGGTTATAGCCTAAAAAACCATCTAGGAAGGACATCATAGTTGAACCTGAAATAGTTTGAATTACTTGATCAAGGGAAGGGAGGGGATAATTGTCCTTCTTTGATGCTTTTTTCAAATTTTTGAAGTTAATACATAGCCTAATCTCACCATTCTTCTTCCTAACTAGCACTAAATTGGCCACCCAAGTTGAATGCCTGATGGGAAAAACTATCCTTGCATCTAATAACCTTTTGACTAAATTAATATCATAAGTTCCAGCATGAGATTTACTAGTCTTTATTTCTATCTAAAATGTTTACAACTTTCTTTTAAGGGTATGGGATGGGTAATGACCCTTGAATCAAATATTTTTAGGTCATCATATGACCAAGCTATAATATCCTTATATTTGGTAAGGAGTTCTTTGGCCTTCTTAATCTTAGAATTTGTACAAGCCTTTCCAATGTTTACCAATTTGGGTTTCCCTTGGGAGCTAAGATCTATAGTATTATAATTTTTTCCACTTACCTTGGGAACTTTAGAAAGCTCAACTAGTTTGTCTTGATCAAACAATCTCTCCAAAGCAATCATTCCTTTACAGATTTTATTATCATTTAGTTGGATGACTTTGCTATAAAAAAATTTCCCTCTAGTTCCATTTCCATCAGTGCCTAATAATGTTAACCATTTTCAAGTCTTTAATGATGACCAACAGATATTGGATTCAAGCTCTTCTTCTAGCACTAGTGGTGCTTTCTCTTGTTGATGCTTCTAAATGAACCATAGGTGATCTTTAATGTTTAAAGAACACTTCTCATTTTATAATCCAAAGATATAAGGCATGAGTTGTAGGTGTTTGGAAATAAAGATGCCTATGGTGGAAATAATAGCAGAGCAACATGAACTATTCCACAATATTTATAAATTTTGATGGTAGGGGGCCATCTTGGTTTTTTTCTTGAAAAGTATGGATAAATTGACCCATATTCAGACCACTGACTAGACCAAAATTATTATGAATAATGTATTTAAGCTAATGGTATTTGTTAAAAAATGGAAAAGGGAAAGGTAGAGTAAGAAAGAGATGGTGATTGTTGATCTTTGAATATGAACATATTGACAGAGGTTCAAGAATTACCGAGCATGATCTTAACTATTATATAGTAAAATGTAGCCTAAGCTCACATTCCACTACAAATTAGGCTTGATTCTAAAAGTGAAATGATGATACAAGTAAAAATCGAATACACTTTTAAATTTCTACACCACATCTAGATAGCAAATGTACATCTTTGATGCAGAGCAAATAAAATGAAGTAATCTCAATCTCACTCAACCAACTAATCATTACACAAGTTAGCAACCCTATAATTAATAATCTAACCTAGTATTTCTAGAAACTATTCATATTCAAAAATTAGATAAGAAATTGAAAAACTTTAGCAATTCAAACACATCAACCCAAATAATTCTTACAGAATTCCTTGATCCCTTGTATTAATTGCTTACAAGTGGTACTAATATAATTCAAAGTTCCCACTTTTACAAATGGTAATACATGCCTTTTTATAGGAATCTAGGTATTATACCAGTTATTTTTACAACTATAGGTGTATAAAATAAAATTATGTTTGTTACAACTATAATACAAGTATCTTTTACAATTCTACTGACCTAGAGGAAATCATGCTAACAAACTTATGTGTGCCTTTACAAACCAAATGGGTTGTCCTATTGGAAATCCAAAATTAAGATGCTAGAGGTGGGTCCCTTCATTGATGCAATATTCTCATGCCTCTTATATGTTGTGTATCCACTAGGCTTAAATATATGGTAGGTCTAGTGATGCACCCTTACTCTTGGTATGTTAGCTCATCAAAATATTTATCATTAATGGCCAAGGCTTCCTTGATGTTCCTAAATTTGTTGATTCTCTCCCCCACATTGAATATCATGTTCAACACTCTAATATTGTCCTTTCTTGATTGTATTTCACCCTTGATTTTTATTTCTTAAGTCACCAAGGTGGCTCTATGATGGAATTCCTCATCAATTATAATCCCCAGGGTGGTAGTTTGTGCAAGATCCTCTAGCATGGTACCTAGGATATTTTAAACTCTATTGATGAGATCATTTTATTCTTATATGAGATCTTTAACTTTGGAATTCCAAGTATTTAAAGCCTAAATTTTGTCTCCAATAATCTCTAAATTTCCACTTAAATATCCTTTACTGATATCCTTAAAGTTTGGTATTTGCTTCTTAATATGGATATCAAGAAGCTAGGTAAATTTATCTTCAAAGGCTTGCCACTGAGTAGCTAGTTTCATAGCTAAGGTAGCTTGATCTTGAAGGGAATTCTACCTTTACTTCATGGATTTCAATGCTCTAAACATGTCAAAAAATGACTCATCTAGAATTTTGATCATGGAGTTTGAGACTGAGAGAACATATTGAGTCTAAAAATTCTCCTTTTCCTCCTTTAGGTTCTTAATTATTTCTACCAACCCTTAGACACTGGATATAGCCTATTCAAACTAATTCTCAATTAAAATTACCACATCTTCCTCATGAATGGAAGCTTCTCCAAGTTTTTGTCCTCCAATAGGGGTTAACCCTATGAATGGATCCACCTTCTAAAATGTGAACTCTTCTTGGCCTACCATGGCTACCCTAGTTGTGGTCCCCTCCAATGCTATTGTTTTTGGTTTAAATTCCACCTTAACCTATAGTTCCTTGAATTTTAGAGGCTCAAGCACCTCCAAACTTGTACTCCTAAAAGATCCTAATGTGTCAATTCTCTATTTCTCTTAAATGTGTTGAATTTACATTCTTGTCTCTTCCTATTTTTCACTATATCTTTGATCCATGGCTTAATGTTATCATCTACAGTCAATCCAATCCATGTCAAGAACCAAGAAGGGGAGAGGGATGGGATATTTTATAGCTTTCCATAGAGAATCTAGTCAAAGATTACTGGTCCATGAATTAGATTTTCATCACTACAAAGATGGACTTCACTAGAGGGATGAGTGATGGTCAATCTAGGCCTTTTTCTTGGAGCCACAGGCACCAAGGCCAATTCTAACTTCCTCTTCTCTCCATATAATGAGATCAATTCTTTACTTGTTTTACTAGAGGGATCCAACTCCCTATTAGAACCATATGCAACTGTTATGTCAATAAGGGCACCTTCCAATTTTATCCTTCTTTAAGGGAAACCATGAAAATGAATTCCACTAGGGAATAAGGTTTTTATGGGAGTGATAAAGGTGAAAGGACTTATCTATGTCTCTTCTCTATCTTTGGTTCCTCAATCATAGCTTTCCCTTTTCCCTTGATGTCCCCAAGTCGCTTAACCTAGGCTTGACCTATTGGTTCCACTTGTTGAGATTTAGATGACTATCCCACAATAGGTATATTTTAATGAGTAGTCCCAAATGGACTAGGAAACAAGTGACAATGTTAAGGGTGTAGTTTCCATCTTTATTTTGAGGTCTTGTTGTCCCTAACCAACTTGAACTCCAATTCAATGTTGTGACCTCTAATTTTATAAAGTACTTCAAAATTCTTGTCTTTGATGTAGATGTCATCACTTACACCTAGTTGATGTCCATATTCAATATTTGGGACCTTCTTATATTAGATTTGGCTGATTACCCGATTCTTATGGTCCCATAATTTGAGGTCATCTAATTGAAAATCAAAGGAATTCATATGAACCACCATGACCTTCCACTGCTTCTAATCTCTTATTATGATTTTGCCAATGTACAATGGGAAGGGATGGATTGACATTTATACTTTTCTTTACATGTCCTATCTACACATTAAATAATATGGGAGGTAATCTCTTACTCTACAATTTTGTTGGGGACATTAATTGGTAATCTATAGGGCTAAGTCAGGATTCCCTCTATCCTTATCATGGTGTAATCTAAGTATTAACACACATCCCCCATGGTTTCCACTTATTTATTAATGAAAGGATGTAGCCTTGGAATAGGGATTCATGTGATTACCTCATAAATGGCTATGAAAACACCATCACAAATAAATTGCATGTGGTTCATGTACTTGAATATATGAAATTTAGAATAATGGTGGGAGATTGTGGTCCTACCATCAGGGGACCAATTTATTATGTTAGGAAAGGTCACAAAGGCTAAGATGGAATCCAAGAGATAGGACATCATATAAAACTACTTAGATGTCCTTATTTTAATGGCCATGAATTTCTTGGCTAAGAAAAAGCTTATCAGGTCTCTCGTAGGAGGGGTCATCTTTTCTCCTAGCATAAAGTGGATATAAGATACCCAAACTTTGTTCACATAAGTAGTGGAAGGGGCACCAAGGGACCTATTTAGAAAGGTCATGGATATCTTAACACCCTCTCTAAATTGGGTAATAGGTATTTTTCCATTATGGGTCCTAAAAACATGGGATCCTTGGATTAACTAGGGTGTGAGGATCGAATCAAGGTCCTAGGTGTTAATCTGATATCTCTTGGATGGGAGCTCAAGATGAGGCAAGGGAAGTTTGTAATAGGTTTCAAAGGCCATGGGGGTGATACACACAACCATTTTTGTGCTTCCATCTCAAATAATCCACTCATCATCTATTCTATAATCCACAAAAATAGGAGTAAGGACATCGATACAATGCATTACCTCTAGTTTTATTATTGCATGGTGAAGGCCTACCATCTGAATTGCAATGATATCATTGTATCTTTAATGTGTAGTATCATTTATCATTTCCTCCTAAGATATGGGCTATAATTATTCCATAAGGAAGAATAATTTTTTACCAATTCTTTACCCCATGGACATTTAGGGCTACTAAGTCTAGCTCAATATCCTTGAAAACCCTTCCTTCACTGTCAAAGGTTAGATAGAGCTCAACTTCTATCTTCAATTATTATCTATCTACCACCATTGATGATACAAATTAATCTCCTCTAATTTCCAATTATTTCACTAAGGTACCTATTTCTCAGATCTTAGTTATGTTATCTTGACTTGGTGAAGTTAATTGAGTCAACTTGGATCTTCTTTATAGAGGGTTTAGGGCTTTGAGCTCTAATGGCATATTTATTCAATCCTTACTTCATACATGCCTTAGATTTGATGGGACCCTTTTATTCATGCCCTTTATGTTTTCAATCTTAGAATATATTTGATTTTTCCCTTGAATTCTTACGTAGAACCCATGTGGTAGCTATCTAGACTTTCATGGTAATTATCATAATTTCCCTTCGAATACTAGCTATTGTCTTTTAAAAGCCTCCTTTATTTTGATCTATTGGATTAATATCTTGGGCCTAACATGGTTCATTAATCCAAATCCAAGTCCTACTACTCCTATTGGCTCTTTGATCTTCTGACTCATGATCATGACACTTGGCATTCTCATAAATTTTTGTCATGCTATGTATCTTTGTTAGTTACCTTCTTGGTAGTACATTGGCTATGTGTCAAGCTCATGGAGCCTTGAAAATTCCTTAGGAACCTCATGTCATTTGATTAAATCCCATGATTAGGTGACCACCATTTATATTTATGGGGCCTTTTTGTTTAGTATAGGTCCTCTCACATAGTTGGATCAAATCCAACGAGGGAGCGATCGCCATTAATCTTCATGGTGAGATTAGTTATTAATTAAACACCTTTATTAAGTTTGTCCCATTAATTTTATTATTTTTATTAGCAAGTCACCATACATCCATCCCTTAGGGATTTATGTACCTTTTGAATTTTCTTCCTATGCCTCATGTCATTAGATCAAATCCAATGAGTGAGCAGTTGTCATTGATCCTTTCATGGTACACGCTACTAAAGTGGGATATATTTGGTTAATACACTCCATTTGATTAAAATTGTGAGTGAGAGATCACCATTATATCCTTCAAGTGATACGAGGAATAACCATTAGGCCTGAGGACACAAATACTTAGGATAGATTATTAAGACTAAGGTTGAGATTAAATATTAGGGCCTTAATATTAATAACCTAGTCTAAGTTAGGTGACTTAAAAGGGATTACATAAAGCACATTAGTTAAGATCCAAGGTAAAATAAAAGGGGAAAGTAATAAATAAAGGCTTAGGTCATGTTTAAAAAACATGATAAACCCTTTATTAACCAATTTATTTAGTCATCCCCATCGACTTGGTTCTCTCCAATAATTGAATTTAAACTAAGGACCACCTAGGTTTTGTGAACACCAAACCCTAGGATTTATAAAGAACATAAAATAACTTAATAAAATCCATTAGCTTAGTTGTTAATTAAATAATAGGTTTTTAAGATACATAAATGTTTAATTCATGAGTGGATGATCTTCAAATTCTTTCATAATGGACCTTAATGTTTAGATAATTTACACTTGGATACACAGGTCTTTCAAGGGTCCTCAATTTTAAAATGATTGGGGTTTTTTGGTCCCAACATAGTGATATAGTCCAATATTGATGTTGTTTTCATGGGCCAAATCTTATGATTGTTCTAGAATCTTGACTATCTACCTATTTTGTTCTGACTGGTTTGATGTCTAATTGTTATTCTAGGTGTTTTGAAACTAGATTTTTTGATTGATATGAGATCTAATCTCTATATGAAAACCCCTATTTGTTCATCCATATTTTAAGGGTAGGAATAGGTACCCTACACTGAATACCCTTAGAATAATAAGCCTTGTAAGTGTGTTAAGCTAGAAATATACATGATATAGTAATGATAATCAAGAAGATATCTCAAGATAAGTACTAAACTAGAATGATAGTTTGGTTAGTTTTTAGTTTTTAATTGTCATTGAGGGATGGATCATGATGTCCATCATGTCATCCAATAAGAAATATTATGCATGATTTGGATCATGGCATTGTAAATAATCAAAAATAATCAAGCAACAAGCACACAAAGTAAGAAGCATACAAGGGTAGCCAAAGGGCCAAGAAAATAAGGGACATGGGCACATGTCACTCAAACTAGAAATAAAGTATACAAGGCATGTTCAAATACCACATACATATATATTTGAAATAATTAAATTGGCATGAAAACCAAAATCACATAGAAGAGTACATGAAAAGAAAATTAGCAAATGTCCTAAGGCACACACATGAATAAAATAAAATAACATTGGAAAATGTTCTAAGGCACATATAGGAGGAAAATAGGAAATAATAAATGTAATCACATCAAGATACGCTAATTAAGAAGTTAAATCATGTAAATATTGGAAAGATACAATCACATATAACTAATCAAAGAAAGAGGGAAACTCTGTAAGACATCTTTAGTACAAGACTAGGTATATGGCAATAAATACATAAGTGTTAGATATTAATGATATGTAAATAAAGTAATCTATGTAATCTAGTAGATAATGTACATCAACATGATAACTTAGAGTTTAGAGTGTAGGAATGACATAACCTGGATGATGTAGTCATGTAGAAGATTCCCCCAGTAGGTATGTATATCGATGTGTGTCTCGAATGTATAAGTAAGATGCCCCCTAAATGGGTAGAGTGAATCAATCAAATAGGTGGATGTAAATATACACACTCAAATAAGATCAAATGAAGCATGGTAATGTAGATAAATCAACATATAATATCATGAAAAATAAAATGTAATTCCTAGCATAGGAGTAGCAATGTAAAGTATAGATGATGCATACAATAAAAATATTTTGGTGTTTTTGACATATTTAAATGTTTTTGAATTTTTTTTAAAGTTTTTTAAGCTCTGTACAATTAAGCATAAGAAACTATATACATGTAATACTGATAAAATTATGTACAGGTAATCATAATGAGATTATATACAAGCATATGAATAAAAGGATAGGCTGGAGGGGGTAAAGGGTCTAAGGATGGAGCTCATTAGGGAGGGAGATGGAAGAAAGGATTATGACCATCATCAAATGCCTCTATATCATCATCATAAGTATCAATATATAGAGTAGTTATTGTGTACATGGTGTCATCCTATTGAAGGAAAATTAAAGATTGCTCTGGTGGTGGAGATGTTGATTCTTCTCTGGGATGTTTAGTTATAGTAATAGATTGCTTCGGTAGAAGTAAAGAAACTAATGTTGGTGGTATTTTAATATAAATAATACCATGATCCTATAGTTTATAAAGTCTCTTCTATAAATATGTACATGAGTTTGTATCAAGACCTATGATCTTGTGAAAAAGACAAAATGGGTGACCATCCTACTATGATAATCTACTAATAGATCTATGTCTCACTATAGGTAAAGTGATTAATCCATGATTAAGTAAAAACTATAACATAATATATGGTTGATGTTATGTGTTACCTACCTAAATTTGAATGCTTGGACATGTATCTATAGAGGTAACCATGTGAACTATATGTGCCAAGTAATCTATCTATGGATAAAAATGTGGAGTATATCCTAAGTGTAGTGCAAGATGATAAGAGTGATGTAAGATGTGTAATGAGAGATCTAGAGTCATTTTGGTACTCTCTTGGGTCTACTAGTGTAAAGCTCAATCCATAAAAATAATCATCTATGAGTGTGGGTGTTGTATCATCATCTGAAGAAACTTGGGAATCTGTATCAACATCATGTACATATGGTAACTCAAAATTTACCACAAAGGGTAGCTGTGATATGGGAGTATCATCAACTATAGTAGTAAAATACAATGGTGTTGTGAGAGTTTCTATAATTGATGGAGTAATTATATTTATAAAATCAATTTGTACTACTAGAACTATTTTTGGTGAATGTATAACTATAATAGGTGTAGGAATCATGATTGATAGAGTAGTTAAAATGGCTAAAGATTCTATGACTAGTTGCATATCTAGAACTGGAGGTATAAATGTAAGTGGAAGAGTGTGAGAAGTACTAGTCTCTCCAAACTCAAATGTATGTATCTAATCAAGATAAATGTAATTAAGTGGTGGCTAAACTATGAGATGAGGTGTCCGATTTGGGAAAATAGTTGAAGATGACTCTATAGTTTGACAATATTTGAATGATTAGTTATCAGCCAAGCATGTGTATAGGTATCCTTCATGGAGAAATTTAATGCATTAATGAAGAGTATAAGTAAATACCCACATAGCATGTATCTAGGGTCATCTGAGTAAAATATTATAATGAAGAGGACCCAACATGACCTGGAATTGTATAGAGAGAGTTTTGGGTCCTACCATGATATCCAAAGTAATGGTGCCCACTGTCTATTCTAGTATATCATCAAAGCCTCTAATGTTCTTATATGATTTTTATATGGATGCCATATCTACATCAATGGTCTGTAAGAATGCAATATTGCATATATTAATTCCAAAACCAATATCAATTAAAACTATCTTAACTTCATTGGTTTTGACTTGAGCTTGTATAAATAGTGGTAAATTTTGATCAATAACTATCTAAGATGACATGTCATCATTATCAAAATTAATAACATCTTTGATATATTTTATATTTTTTAACACTAATGCAAAATAAAAAGGCTCTAAATCATTAGGCATATAATTTTGCATGAGTACCTGATAAATAATATCCTTAAACACATTGGATTTTTGAAGTATTTTTAACATGGAAATCTTAGCTAGAGTGTTTCTCAACTGATCAATAATATCATATGCCTTGTGTGTATTTGCCTATGTGGGTGGTTTAGGCCTAGGATGGGAAGGAATATGAGGATGGTGAGGCTCTTAACTAGGTGAGGGAGGCATGGTAGCACATCGAGTAATATCTCTAACCACATTATCTATTATTCATATAGGACTAGTAGTAGTTATAGGAGGAGAGCAAAGATAATTAGTAGATTGAGGTTGTAGAGGGATAAAGGGTGTCAATTAGGCTCTCTAGTGATGGGTAGTGACCTAGGGAAGAGTGAAATGGACCATGTAACATGACGTGGCATGGGGTAGAGGATCCAAGGGAGGTGATGCAAGAGATGTATTAACATGTTTAAGAATAAATTTCTTAACATTATCCTATATAATGAAAAATAAGCATGAATTTCAAATAAAGAAGCTTTATACTAACATATGATAGACTTCAGCATTCATCTACATGATAGGGCCCATTATGGTTTCCTTGTTATTTGCAATAAATGTAATAAATGTTTGTACATAAGTAAGAATCATTTTTGCAATTTGATTATGGATGTAAGGTGATACCTCAAGAAGCAAATAGGTGCTAGTATATGCAACTAGGGATTTGACAATAATATTTTTTCAAAATACTACGAATTTTTGAAATTGAGATTAAATTTTTGTGTTAAGTATACAAGTAAAAATTCAGAAATTTATGGGAAAGTGTTTGATTTAAAGGGACCTAGTAGATTAAAATAGGGTTTTGAAATAAAATTATTTTTGAAATTACTATTGAATTTTAGAATTTGAATCAAATTTATTATTTAGATATGTAAGCAAAATATTAGGAAATTATTAGATTAATATTACAAAATTATTGGGAGCTAGTTGATGTAACTAGGGATTTGAAATAAAATTATTTTTGAGATTACTTTTAAATTTGAGAATTTGAATTAAATTTATGATTTAGATATGTAAGAAAAAAATAAAGAAATTATTGGATTAATATTGGAAAATTACTAAGACCTAGTGTATGCAACTAGGGTTTGAAATAAAACTATTTTAAAATTTACTACTAGATTTTAAAATTTAGGAGGAATTTTTGCTTTGAATATTGAAGAAAAAATTTATAAATTTATGGGAAAAATCAGCGAGGAATTTACCCTAGGTTTTCTATGGTTTTCATGCACAATTTAAAGTAAGTCAGGTTCACCAAATGTTTTATTATTTTTGGGAAATTAGAGTTTAATTCCTAAATAATAAAAGGGTCTGAGTAAGAGAAAATTAGTAAATAATATTCTAAATTGAAGCTACTAATTTGTGAAATTTATTCTTAATTATAGCTTTTCTAAAAAAAGAAGTGAGAGAGAGAACATTAAAACTTATCTTATTCTATACTTATCCAACTGAGATAGTGCCTATAAATTTGTGTGCAAGCTTGAGACACTTTCTTAAATAGGATTCTAGATTTCATTTTTTGATTTGATAGGATCATTGAAAGTAGATAGGAGTGGCACCAAAACTATAGTCCTTCCCCAACATTGTTGTCCAAAGTGTCTAAGATTTATGGGTTTTATTCACTTGATTAGTGTGAGCTTGTGTACCAAATTTTGGATACTCATTGTTGATAAAACTTTTTATAGAGTTTATTTTCTATGTATGTGTTTTTTATGCACTTTATAGAAACTTTGGTAAATATGTAAAATGGGTTAGTGTGTGTAAGATGTACTAGGTGTGATTTACATCCCATGTGTGATAATGATACCTACATACCAATACTCTGAGGAGGGATCAATCCATATGTAGTTCTCCCTTTGAGAGTGCTTGGTGAAATAGTGAATGAAAATGTAAGAAATGCAAAAACTAGATGTGCTTGAGATGACTAGGGGCTAGTGTAAGGACTTGAATTGGTTTGAAAGTGTATAGGTTGGCTATATGCAAAGAATAGGGAATATTTCTTGAGTGGTCTTTCTTGTATTCTTGCGTGCTTGAGTGATATTTTCCAATCCTTTCCAAATTATCTTTGAATGGGATTTTATAGGGATATATTGGTCATGGATTAAATTTGCTTGCATTAGGCCAACAAGGAGAAGAATGGGGAATGAGAAAAAATTGACCATTGAGGCCAAAAATGAACTTGGAAAACAACATTGAAAGTGGATAACAATGAAACTAATAATCCTATCATATTTGGGTGATATTTTTCCTATCTAGATGGGACCTGGGGAGATGGATTGGTCATGAAGAGAGGGTCCTAGATCATCTAGGTTCAAGTTTAGAAGGCTATAGATGACTAGGAATTAGTGAAAATAAGCCGATGAGGGTCATGAGAGCAAGCAAGAGGGATCTGTGGGTTGGGTGTCATTATTCATGCTCAAGTAACCAATGTTTTATATTTTATATGACTACACTAACAAAGGTTGGGAACCAGATTAGCCATCTTTTAGGATCAAATGTTTGATCTTCAGACAATCATCCTTTATTATAAACTTTTTCCCAGGCAATTAATGGTTTTAAATGAAAATATAGTTTTTTCCTAATAATTCAAGCTTTCACCCTATATGTGAAATCCTTATTAGAACCAAACTTAGATCATAACAAGGTTTATAATATAGAGGAATAATTAACCTATTTATTAGTATTTACTAGTTTATCTAAACTATAACTTTAGGCTCATATTTAAACAAGCCCATTATCAACCAATATTGAGAAGACATACCTGCATTCCTAGATTGTGGAGTTCCACTTAAGCATCTAAATGTATTTTGAGATGAGGATTATCTTGAAGAAGACTTATTTAAAACAAGGATCAAAGTAGGGAAAGAAAACAAATATATATAAACACTATGTACAAACAAGGGACAAGAAGGAAAGAATAAGAAGGAAACTAATCTAGCCTACCTGCACTAGCTCTAACTAGTCTTAAAGTTCATTCCATGAGGACTCCAAGTAGAACAATAGAGAAATAGTGATTGAGTTATTTACCATTGGTTAGCAATGTAAACTCTACACCTTGAAATTCTTTTAGTTTGAAGGTGTTATCCCCCAAGGTCTCAGCAATTTGATATGGGCCAATCCATAAAGGTGCAAACTTCCCATACTTTCCTTTTAGTTCTAGATTTATCCCAAATAAGAACCAAGTCTCTTTATCTAAAAACATTTATCTTTTAAAATTTTTCAAACCACTTCTTGATTTAAGTTTGGTGTTTTCTAAAGTTAAAAAAATCATCCTCTCTTAAATCTTCCATTTGTATGATGTTAAGTAGCCTTGAACTTACAAATACTTGATCCTCCTCCATGTACTCTTACATAAAACTACATGTTATCATCTTGAGTGTGATGGGAAATATATTTTATTGACCATATACCAAAAAGAATGGTAATTATTTGAGAGCTTTCTTAACTCTTGTTATATCTACCTAAAGGGTATACTTGAGTATCTTGTGCCATGTTCTTGGTTTATCAGCTACAAAATTCTTTATTGCCTTCATCAACTTCTTATTTATTGATTTATACATTCCATTACCTTGAGGGTAATGGTTTGATGAGAACTTGAAAACAATGTTGTTGTCATATGCCCATTTAGTCATCTCAATGGAGATAAAGTCAAATTCATTATCACAGACTAGAGACACTAGCATTCCAAACTTTGTGCATATGTTTTCTTCTTAGAATTTGATCACCTCTTTAGTCTTGCATTGCTTGGTTGTTATAGCTCCAATCCATATTTAGCATTAGTTAGTGGCAATTAGAACATACATATGACCATCTAAGGAATTGGGGTTGATGACCCCCACAAAGTATAATCCCCATTGAGAAAAAGGTTTATCAATCATGACTAGCTTTAATGATATGGTAGCCTTGTGTTTTTTAGTGTTGAATATTTGACATGAGTGGCATTCGCTCACATGTTTGTGAGAATCCTTGAAGATAGTGGGATAATAATAAATAGTTCTAAGGATCTTGTAGGTTGTATTCCTTATATATGGATGGTTGCCTTCAAGATTTTCATGGAAAGTGTTTAATATCTTAGTTTCCTCTTCCTTGGACACACACCTTAAATATATGACTTCAAAGTTTTTCCTATATAACACTCCATCTTTGATCAATAAATGGGCTTCTTTGAGCCTCAAAGATTTTTTTTGCTCTCTAATTAACCCTGAATGACAATATCTATTGATTAAAAAATGAATAATAGGATTATGCCAATCATTGGATTGAAATATTTGTTGATCAACCTACATAACACTTAGTTTGGGATTAGAATTAGAAATTAGCTAAATTAAACCTTGGCATCTTACCAACTTGGTAGTCTTAATCTCTAGGTCATATTATTTAAGAACAAACATCCACTTACCTCTTACCACTCCAATTTCACATTAATTTAACATTAGCTTAGTGGTAGGGTCTAGTAGGATTACATGTACCTTATTTCTAAGGATATAGTGCCTAAATTTCTTCACTAACTTGACTAAATCAAATGATTTTTTATCTATCAAGGAATAGTTTAAATCATAATTTTTAAGGTTCATACTCATGAAAATAATGGGGTGATCACACTTATCTATATTCTAAGTCAAGATAACAACTATTTTATGATCAAAGGCAAAGGAATGAAGATATAAATCTTTAGTGAAATCTAGACTTATCAATACAGGAGCTTGTTTAATTGCTTCTTTGATGTTTTTCAAAGATTTCTTTATCTCCTCATTCCACGCGATCTTGAAATATTTCTTAAATATATCATTCAATGGATTTATAATCTATGTAAAACTAGAAATGAAATTTCTCACAAAGTTGATTTTACTAAAGAAAGACTTTAGTTACTTCTTACTATTAGGGCATTTTATCTTTGATATTGAATTTATTCTATCTGGGTCTATAGAGATCCCCTCCTTAATTATAACATGTCCCAATAATTTTCCCTTAGTTACACAAAAAATTATCTTCTTTAGGTTGAGATAAATTTCATACCCTCTACGAAGGAGGCAAATACTAAGAGTTGCCTTGAATAGAGATATGAGAATGCAGTGCAATTAAGGAGATAAGCTCAGGAATGAAGATCTTAAGAAAGATTTTTCAAATTGAGGAAGATCAATTTTTTTATGGATGAGATGGATATCATACTTTAAGATATGATAAAAAAAGAGAATAAACAAGTAACCACTCAAGAGGCCAAGTGACCTAATGTTTTTACATTTAAAATTTCTTTTGAAGTATTGTTTATAGGTAAAATATTTGAAGGAGAAGCTTATGAATCAATAAATGGGCTCATAAAAAAAGAAGGTGAAGCACCTCATGAGAGAGTGATTAGACAAAAAGAAGAGGAGGCTTACCATAAGGCCTTAATAACTTAATACATCAAGGAGGATCAGTTGGGCCTTAATCACAAGGAGTTGATTAATCAAGGAGAAGCAATCCTCACTCAAGGTGATCAAAAATGAAAATAATGGAATACAGTCAATTACAATAGTCATGAAAGATAAAGATAAGGAACTACTAGACCAAGATTAGATGTATAAAGATGAATGATCAGAGTTTTCTTTTGATGCCATTGATTATGATCAAATTATGTTAATTTTTATCTCTTGAGAGAGATGCAACTTAAATAATAAAGTGCAGGTAGAGGAGAGTTGTTAGGAGAGAAATAAATAAAAAATATATATATGAATATATGGAGCATATATTGATAGATATGATACACTTAGAGTGTGCCATCAATAATGAAAAGGAGGAAAATATCTATCCTAAAATAAAAAATGATGAGGTGAAAACTTATTTTGAGACCATGGTGTCTCAGAGAGGAGGAACCATGGTGTTAGAGACAAACTACATACTTGAGCAGCAGGTATGGATACTTGAAAAAATTAGAGAGACCCAAGGGTCTCAAATTTGTGTTTCTAATATCTCATTGGACTATTAATGTACAGATTTAATGGACAAGGAAGTAAAGTATATAGAGAAGATAGTTCTTTTAAGATATCAATAAAATAAAATAAAAGTTTATATCCTCAATCAAGGGGATAAACATGTAAAAAATAATATGGAAGAGAAGATGAAGCATCAAGTCATTATATGGATAGAGAAAATAACAAGCAAGAAAAGACATAATTGTGGAATCAAAGAGCATACACGTGTATGAGAGACTGAATAAACAAGAAAATCTACAAAAGAGTTTCAATTTTAATTAGGTAAATCAAAGAATCTCATGATCAAAATCTCATGAAATGTTTTAAGTCCATGATTTTTATGTGGGCGCATCAACCCATTTATGTAATTTTGTACATAAGTAGTCTAGGAGAGAGAATGAGCCTTGTTGATGAGGCCTAGAAGCATATTTGAGATATAAAATGCATTGTAAATGCCTAATAAGGCCCTATATATCTTAAGGATTCATAATCAAATTTTAGGTAAGTAATAAAGTTACTTTGAAGTCTTAAGTTGAAATTATAGGCCAACTACAAGTTTTTCCTCCAAAATCCTTCAATTCAAAATTCAAATTTCGTAAGGGAAATTGAGAGCCTTGTGACTAGTTCTAAGGGCCTAAACTTTACTTGATGGGTCCATGAGGATAAATAACCATTTTAAATATGTTATTAATCCTTGGTGAATGTCAAAACACCTTATAATCATCATCCCCACATTGGAAAAAGGATAAAGGAAATGATAAAGCAAGTTTGAAAAGGTTCTTGGATGGTTAAGGAAAGTTTGGGTCTAGTTTATCTCCAAACCAAACTTAGAAAATGTATTATCCTCATATAGGGGTTGAACCAATAATCTATAAGGCCTAAACAATTATAAATTACAGGCCTAGGACTCATTTTGTAACATTGGAAAAACATTAGTGAGGATTGAAGAACACCTCTCAATAAGGTTTCTCAAGATTTTAGACTATAATAGGCTTGTTGTACATAGTAGGATGGTTTTTTTGTAGGTATAAGAGTATTTTTGAATAATAAATAAAGTATCAAGGCCATTGGAGTGAATTTCTATCCTAAAATATTTGTTAATGGTATGTGTTAGTCTTGACATTCTTGACACATTCTCATGTTTTCTTGAGTAAAAGGGATTGAATAATGATAATAATGGATTATTTATTAGTTCATGCATATTGGTAAGGTTATTAAACAATGAAAAGGTTATTTGGGATTTTTTTTATCCTTATGATATTGAAGACTCAGAGTTGATAATATTTCCTTATAGGGTTGTATACATTAGAAGTCACTCAAAGCCTATAGCCGATAATAAATCGTGCATTATCAAGCCTTAGTTATAAAAGTAGAAATTTGAGGGATGCTAATATGTATTTTTAGAATTCAATTTTATGTCTTAAATTTAAAATTTTTTCAAGTTACAAAATTATTCATAAATAGTTTGCTTGTTGTTCTGAGCAATTTTGAGAACCAATTTTGAGCGATTCTTCAAATTTGAGCAAATTCATAGATGATAAAATTTAAGTGTATGAAAATAAAATTTGGATAATATAAAACCATAAATTTTAGAGTTGTAATGAGGTTTTTAAACTCTATTTTTATAAAAATATATAAATTTTACTTTCTAGGCTTGTCACATATTGTCCTTGAGGCTTGATTAAAAATGTAAACTTGAATATTTCCTAAATTATATGGTGAAAATTCATAAAATATTGGAATATTATGATTTTTTAAATGATTATTAAGATTAAAAAAACTATTAGGGTGATTTTTTTTGTTTCAAACATGTGAGGTGTTAGAGAAAGCACACAAGGCCTAATTAGGCCTAATCTTAAACTATAAAAGTGTAAAGCAAAATATGGCCTAATTAGGCCTAATATTAAACTTAGGATGTTACAAATGGGTATTTTTAATAGATTTTTTTTGTATATTGGGTCTGTGTAAAGCAAAATATGATAGAAAACCCCTCAAAATAGGGCTACAATTCTAATTGAGCACTTAATAAATGAAATAGTGGTTACAAGTGGAGTTAGAGGTTGTAACCTCTTGTATAGTTAAAGTGAGTATAAAAATTATGGTTAAAGGTGTTTTAATATGTTAACAAAGTGTAGAGAGTCTATGTACAACATTTTATTTATTATGCTTGTAATTGGCCTAGTGAAGGCATATAGATAAAGTTGTATTTACAAGAGTAATTTTTTGATTTTAAGCAAAATGTTTTCATAGAATATGGTTGTATATTTTTCATATGAATTTTTTTACCTATGTGAAATGTTAAAATGAGTCCATAATATGCTTATTAATGACTAGTGTAGTAGGAAAGTGATTAGTCAGCATTATTATCATTAACAAAGCAAGGTAATAGGTGGAGTTGGTCATCACTTTACCTTCTACAACCAAATTAGATACATGTGAGAAAAATATTACTTTATTAATTATGACAAATTTTTAAAAATCCATTAGGATATCATGGCTAATTTACAAACTAGTCACAAAGGATATTTTATTGAAAGCGTATTTATTCAAACTTCTTTCATTTTAATAATTCCCAACAATATCCCTCTTGGTGAGGGTGATGATTATATTTTTTCTTCATTTGATATTGAAATTTTTAAAAATGTAAATAAATACATCAAGTAATATTTTCCCAATAGAGTTAAACAACCATGATTAAGGGTGCATTACAAACCTAAAGGGTTAAAATTTGCTCATGTTCCAAAATTGACACTCTTACTAATATCAACCAATGTTTAAAAATAGGAGATTTATCTTCAAAAATATTCATTTATACAAAAAAATTATCACTTACCTAAATAAGTACCTTTACTAAACCTACCACAAATTCTACTTTCTAAGTCATTTCTAAAGGTATATGAACCTTCAAATGGTGTGCAAATATCAAATATTTCAAAATTTCCAAAATAAATATCAAATGTTCTAAAATTAAATGATAATCAATGTGTACTTGTTCTTCATGGAGATTAAAATAATGGAAATTTTCAACCTATAATAAAAATTTAAACCTCTTTACCAACCTCTTCAAGTAATATTTTATAAATGGTGAATACCATAAATGATCATCAACAATAAAAGGTTATTATAATATTGAAATTTTCATCACGTGAGGATACCTTACATAATAATATCTTGGTGGACCAAACCATTAATAAAAATGTATTTGAACATATATATCATTATAAATTTATTATTCCTTTATTCCCTATCTTTTATGGCAAAGGTGATTCTGCACATCATTTGAAACAATATATACACTATTTTGGTCACTAGGTAAAAAATGGGTGTTTATTATTAAAAGAGTTTTATAGGATTCTAACTAAATAATCTCTTGATTGATTATATACCCTATGTAATGGGTCTCTAACAATATTCAAAAAACTTTATGATGTATTTTTAATACATTTTCATAAGCACAAGTTTCCCAAGTTACCACTGGACCATTTTCAATCATTGATTTAAAATGAGGGTGAACCTATTCAAGACTATGCTATAAGATTCAAGGATGTTTTTAATTCTTTACATTACATCCCCTCAAATTTGGTAATACAATTTATATTTAGTATGGATATTCTTTATTCACTTAGAGAAAGAGCATTACATAATCCCTTTTCTTCTTTCAATTTATTATATTGGGATGTGTATATATATGCATGTTAATCTACAAACAACCATGACACCAAAAATTCTGAGGAGGAGGAAACTCAAGCTAAAAAAATCAAAAACATCCATGCCATCAAGATATAATAATCATATTATTCATGAGTGGTGCTTAATTTTGGCATAACCATGTTGATCCTAAACAAACAAAAACCACTTAAAATGTAAGATGATTAAAATAACATGGTTTTGATCTAAAAGACATAAAACATAAAGGAAGTTTGAAATACTCTTTGGGAAACATAATAGTATAAATTATTATTGATCTTAAAGTGATTTAAACAAGTGTTTGGGTTATGCCACAAAAAAATTTAATATGCATTAACATTGGGATCCATTTGGTTACACAAATGTAATCACAAATTAACAAAAATTAGCAAGATATCTCATTGTATCATGAGGATAAATTTATCCATATTCCACATGACAATAACCACCCTTCTACGTCACAACTAAATCATGAGAAGGAATATCCCATGTATGGTTTTCACCTATCTAGCCATGATCCAAACAATGAAAATGATCTAACCTAAGTTTGAACACATATAATATTATTAAAAACACCAAAAAAAATTAAAAATCAAAAAATCAAAAATACTTTTAGAATTTACATGTTCTATTAGCTCCATGGTATCTATTTTTCTAGTTCCATGTTGATAGATAACATATCATATATTTATGTGTGTTTGGGTGTGGGTGTGGGTTTGCGGGTGTGTGTGTGTGTGTGTGTGTGTGTGTGTGTGTGTGTGTGTGTGTGTGTGTGTGTGTGTGTGTGTGTGTGTGTGTGTGTGTGTGTGTGTGTGTGTGTGTGTGTGTTTGTGTGTGTGTGTCTGGGGGGGTGGGGAGTGGGGCGGGGGTGAGTGTGTGGGTGTGGTTTTGTGTGTGTGTGTGTGTGTGTGTGTGTGTGTGTGTGTGTGTGTGTTCATGTGTGTGCATGTGTGTTTGTGTCACATATCTTTTAAGTGTGATACAGGCATACCAAGACACATGATGTGTGTGAGTGTTTTTTTTTTTTTTTTGTGTGTGTGTGTGTGTTCATGTGTGTGCATGTGTGTTTGTGTCACATATCTTTTAAGTGTGATACAGGCATACCAAGACACATGATGTGTGTGAGTGTTTTTTTTTTTTTTTTTTTTTTTTTTTTTTTTTTTTTTTTTTTTTTTTTTTTTTTGTGTGTGTGTGTGTGTGTTTGTTCATGTGTGTGTATGTCACACATCTTTTGAGTGTGATACAGGCATACCAAGACACATGATCTATGCAATTTAGATGTTTATACTTCCATCTACTTAGGTCATATGGACATTTGGGTAATCCACTTATTTGATCATGATACACCTAGGTTATATAATTATATGGTCATTTTCCATTATCATGTTTGAGCTTATCTAATTACACGTGCCTTTATCCATGATTATATCTTTCACAATGTACTTCATATGTTATGTCCTTTAAAAAAAATTGCTAACACATATATCTATAGACTATTATGATATGGTTATGTTGGTTTCTTACAATCACATTATTTCACTTTTGCACTTTAGTTTTTTTTCCTTGCTTTCTATTTTCATGCATTGTATTAATTTTTTGAGCATTTGAATATGCTCCATTGATTTTGGCCCCTATGCCTATGTTTGCCTATTATGACATTTACATATGTCATAGTTTGTTATATGTGGACATTTAAACATGTCTTTCTATGTTTTGTGTACATTTTACTATGTCATGTCCCTTAAATTATGCAACAATTAAACATGTCACATATTTGAGGTCTCTTTGTACCTTTGTATTTTGATTTGCTTTTGAGTGTTTATGTGTGTGCTTGATTGTTTATTAAAATTATATTTTTACTATTCAGACATTTCCATGATTCATACCATGTATCTTATGATTTGATGTGATCAAATAATATGTAACTCATTTCTATATCTACATATACATGATATTTCTATATGCTACATGATCTTTACACAGATTACACAGTTATCTTATCTTTTTGAGGTAAGGTAACTACTAATTTTTACTTAACCTCTCCTCAAAAGGTGGGCATATTAGTGGTGGCATGTCATAGAATCATGGATTTTACACCTTTAAATATTCATTTTTTTGGGTGGGATGTCTTGGAAACATGTCTTCCACACTTTCAAAACTTCAAATTGGCCAAATTGCATAGATATATGATTCAAATACACAATTGTGGTAATACACCATATAATGATACCATGTTTATACCAAAGTTTCATCTTGAGACATATATGAGGTCAATATTGCATGAAAAATCACACCTTAAATTATATAATCAAATCATATTTCATATTTCAAATTTCAAATACTTCTATGGACTTTAGCATACACAAAGATGGACTTTTATGGACTGTTATTAAGCTAATCTACTACAGTAGTTGGTTTAATTTTGGCGAGGTTGAGATGATTACATCACTCAATCTTACCAATTGTATAGTATGGATGTATTAAATCACTCACCCTCACCATATTTATAGTGTCAATTGACTTAGATAACTCATGTTCACCATGTTATAATTATGATTGGGTTACATAGTAGAGCTAATATCAGCTTTGGAAGGCAACTCACCTTTTTTCCAAGGTTGAAGGCATGTTGTTATCCAATATTTATCATATATGCACTTGAAAGTTTTAAAATTGACCTAATTATATCTCCAATACTTCATATTTAATCATATCTTGAAATAAAATTACAAAAAGACAAGATGGTTACTTCAATACATAGGTGTACTCCTAACCTTTTTCTCTTTACTTTCAAGAAATCAAATTCTTTCAATTTTAGGTTATATACATTGATTATATACTCTAACATTCTATTTATTTTATATTATTCACCATCAAGGCACTCAATTAGGACTCACATAAAGATAATATTTGTTATACACACACCTAGGTATGCATTAATTTTCTTTTAAACTAAAAATTCCATTACTAGATTAAAGTGAATAAAATATAGACACCAAATCTAAACTATTTAGCACCTTAATATTATATACTTGGACAATAATTATCATGATTTTAGCCTTTAGATCCTAAACCTTCCTACTAATTAAAATCTCACATATGTTATCTCTTACACCTATTACTTATCTCTTAGTTTGACTATATGTCAATCTTATGATTAGGACTTCTATGTTACTCAAAATGTTATAAACCTGCTTATTATCATCCTATACAAGTTTTGGACTTGTTCTTATTTTCTATATTCTCATACACTTGTGTCCCATCTATACTGTTAGAGGTACAACCATTAAGAGGGGGGTGAATCAGTGAGCCTAAATGTTTCAACTTTAGTTTTAACTTCAATTATGATCTTTACAAAACTTAATCAGCTACCATAAGTATTCATAAAACATATATATCATTCATATTAGAGAATCAATGAACATAAGTAAGATCACATGCACAACACAAGGTCTACATGGGAAACCCTCTTGGGGAATAAATCCCACTCTCAAGCCTACAAACACATGGACTGCTATCCTATAAGAAGATCACAAACAAGAGACTAATCAAGTCCTTTTGATTAAGAACCTTTGTCCAAGTCCTTTTGACCTACAATCTTGATCAAGTCCTTTATATTAAATGTTTTTTAGTGAAACCTTATTTCACAAGGAGTAACTTCCCCTAAGGAAGATCAAGTCCTTTAGATCCTCATTGAGAAGAACACTTCCACCTTAGGACTATTGTCTTCAGCACTTGATGATGGATATCGAGATATCACTCTTCTCACCTTTAAGTAACAACTCTATTACCCAACACACCCTATTTACTAAATCACATTACATACTTAGACCAACATACAAAGAAAAATTAGTACATATCACATATCCCAACTAACCTCACTCTTCAACTCTACACACTCAATGCATTCTTCATAGCAACAACTTTGTCATAGATTTAACAACATGACTAGATGATCATAAACATTTTCCATACTCTAATTAATCTCTGAAACTAGACACCAAGATATCATAGACACCAGCAATCCTTCACTCAATTCTAAGACATCCATAACATCTTATTGGATCACTCTAGGCCTTTTCACTCATTCTCAACCTACAAGAGCATTATTCTACTATTAGAAACATGACCTACAAGTCTTTAAAATAGTCTTCAATCTATTTTTCTCTTTAACTCAGCCTTAGGTAACTCTACCCCTTCTTCACTCCATAAGTCACACACAGGCCACTCTTCAATCTCTCCTAAAATACTCTCTTTGTATTTATAGAATCCAACACATTTGGTTCCACTGTATATAGAGAAATCATGAATTATTAAGTCCATAATAATCTTTGTCAGTCACAATACATGCCTTCACACTTAAAGCATCTCATATAGAGATAAGGCACATAACAATTTACATTGGTTGGCCATAGAACATATGAGTCATCCTTAAGAATCTATACCTTTTAAATAAGACACTTGTATCTCTTATAGGTCTCATGGATACATATTCACCCATATAGCTCACCCTCAAGAAAAACATGAATATAGGACCACTTTAAATTACATAGGTCCACTCTTTATGTCCCCTAAGACATCCTTGAATGCTCACAGTCAACTTATCTTACCTCAACATATGCTCAAACAACTTAAATAGAGTCCTTATGCACATAGTCACCATAGATGATTACTTAGTCAACTTCTTAAGGATTGTTCATACTTAAGATAGACTGATCATACTATTATTATATCCATATAGCTTCTTCATGGAGTTTACAACATGCTCCAATAGCTAATTCATCATGAGATTTCAAAAAAACATTAACACATGGTCGATTATCCATCTCAAGTCACTTGTAAAACATGCACAAATATATAATCAACTTATAGGCTCAATAACTTTGTATGTACTTACTTCTAAATCTTTAAACAAGCTTCAATAGATGTGCCATGATTCCTCTACCACTTTTATTTTTATATCATGATAAAATTCATCTTCTATCAAAATATATGGTCCAAAAACTAGACTCTGGTTTTTCCTATGTAAAATTCAAATATTTGAATAGCAATGGTCACAGTTAACCTTTGAACACAATGCTCAAATCTTAGGAAATCTCAGCTCAGGATCAATCCCACACCATCAATCATGTCTGATCTTTAATGAATATACCACCAAATCCAAATGTTAAACAACTATCACTTTGACCTCATCTCATTCCATCTCAAAATTTTGACTTAATATTCTCCATCAATATTTATAGATTAGCCAGGATTTTATCGATCAACGCTCACTATTCAATCAAATGGAAGAATGACTACTCATCATTGGATCAAGATCTTGTACCTTTGCTCATTCATTAAACATCATGTATCTTTTCTCATCTTTCTACCTCCTAACTCCTTAGAGAATCATGCGCCATCGATCTTGCTCGAGCTTTAACATATTCAAAAATGACTTAGTATGGGAACCCTATCAATATGTATGAGTAACCATTTTTTCACCTTAATAACTTCTTCTACGCTTTGACATAGGATCTCAAATTTGGACTAGATGATCTCCTTTCATAAGAGAATCTAACCATATGACCTAATACTCATATATATCTTATAATGAGAGATATAATGTCATTAACATGCCTTCTCATCAACTTCTATCATAGAGCCAACCATGTATAAATCTGTTTGGAAGACCAAATTTGAGCAACCATAACTTTTGTCATACTTTAGTGCATAATCTAAAACTTAGCACAAATGATCTTTGTTCAAAAATTAATAAACCCATATGATTATTTTTTATTTACACTTTCAAATGTGCAATATATAATTCTCTTAAAGTTCTCACTTACCTCTTTCCACCACACTGCAAAAATGGCCAAGTATGGGAAAACACAATAAATCTACCTGAGAGCCCAACTTTGCATATGCATATCTTTTAACATGTTGCATTACATGATCTAGAATTAAGATTAAATAAAATAGGTCCAAAAATGAATAACCCATATGATCATCTTCTCCTAAAACATCCACATGTATGATCTCTGACCTCATCAACATGCTTACTTATCTCTTTCTGACCATTTTGCAAATTTAGCTAAGTATGGAAAAATAGTGAAATCTGTATTAGAAGTCAACTTTTAACACTCATATATTTGACCTCACTTTGATTCATGACTTGAGATCTGGTGCATGATAACTAGGGACTATAGAGATCATAACCATATGACCAGTTCCCCTTGACTCTCTCCCACATGGTAATGGTGATGTCATTAAACTGCCTACTCATCTTTTATGCCACTAGACCCAAAGTGTCTAGATGAAAACTACGATCAACCAAATGAATTATACTTGTGCACACAAGCTCTCAAATCATGTATCATATATTATAGGACCCCCTACACATGTTCAAACCTCCATACTCATCCCTGATCTTATCAATCTATGTCAATATTGAATATTAACCAACCATACATAAGACACACTAGAATAAACACATTACACACTTTTTCATACAATATCAAGAACATTACACACTTAATTATTCACCTTACACACTTTATAATTATCACATAAACTATCAAGGCTCTTCATCCACACAACAAGACACCTCCATGACACTACTAGGCCATCACTATGATGACTCTCTAACAATCTCCCCCTTTGTCATTGATGTCAACACCTATCAATATAGAAAAATATATCTCACCTTATTTCTCTTCAAATCACTTCTTACAAATAGTAACTTTCTCCCAATAATAACTTTCTTCTCAACACTTTCTCCCCCTTTGACACAATGACAAAGTGGGCACATATTGATCCTGAGGACCTGAAAAGACTATCAAATTAGGAAAGAACCATCTCAAAAAGATGATACAAAATCCCCCTTACCTTGATCCACCTTTTCTTGTTTTGAAAACATCTTCTATCAAGATACATCTGATAGGGACTCCCCTTAAGATTTTGAGAAATTACACTCCTTGATCATCTTCAGATCTCCACACATCATTCAGAACCACCATGCAAGCTTACTAGCCTTCTCTCTTAAGGCACTTCCATGACAATTAAAAATGTATCATGCCACTCACCAAATAGGAAATATTCACTAAACCATATTTAGAAATTACCTTGAAATACACATGCCTTACTCTTTTGAAGAAATTAAACAAAGAACACATCTTCAAGACTGTCTGTCTAGACTCCTTATAGCCCTATGTAGAACTTGCATAGTCCACATATTTTTGTAGACAAATATAAAAGAATTGAAATTTTGTGTGTAGAGTAATTTGATATGTCCCTTTGAGCACAACAATTTTTAATATCAAGTTCATCCTATACAACATACTTCCTTCACAAACCAACTATCTAATTAACCCTCCATTATGACAAAAACTTGAATAAATAGAGAACCAAAAACCTTAAAATATTTTTGAATCTTTATTTAACCACCCATTTAGCCTATTAAACATATTAATAACCTTGAGACCATAAATCATAATTCAAGCCACTTTTCTAGTATAGCCCAAAAACCATAGAATCTCAAAGAAAGTAGGGTCAACAAACCTCCTTCTGGTCAATACACACCCTTGAAACTACTTGCACACCTATAGACACTCATCACACACTTATGTACCAATAAATAAGCCTTCATACCTATTTGGAACCTTGATAACCTAAAACCCCTTTTAGAACATGCAAGTTTTTAAGTACAATTTAGGAAACCTGAGAGCTAAAAAAAATCCTCGATTGGTACATACATACCTTTAGACCTCAAAAATACCTAGAGAACACTACAAATAAATGCACAAATATTCCTAAGTACCAAACACTTCTTGATATTTACATCAATCTCATTAATCCACTTGGAACCACCCAATCTGACTATGTATTATAGCTTCTTCACAAACCTCTAAAATATGCTCATGAACTTGTTGATTACCCTTAAATAAAGACCTTTGATTTGTATAATAATCTTTATCACCTTCAATCTAGCCCTGTAAAATATCCCAACTAAAAAATACAACAACAACACTTACTTCTCTACTTGAAAGTAGTCTCTTAAGAAACATAGATAGAGACATTATCTATACCTCAACATTATAGAACAAGTACAAATCCTCATATTATTCTTCCTCCTTAGTCATCTGATACTCATAGTTATTCTTCTTTTTTTGCTTAACTATGATAATTGGTTCCTTTTATATATCACTCTCCTCTTCTAAGATAGAATAGATAACACATGGAGATAACATAGATTCATGACATACCATTTCATCTAAAGAATCCACATTGCAATTTGGAATCTCATTACTAGATACTAACAACTAATGTTATTTGAATGGAACTTGCTCATCAATATCAAGATGTTCACTTAGATCTATACACACTTTAGAGCTAGCCTCAACTAGTACCTTGGTCTTCTCCTTGAGCTTGGTCTCTTTATTTTCAACATGAGTAGACTTTTGATTTTCCTTTTCTACCTGGATAGTTGACACATTTTCTGCTTCAGACTTGTCAATAGAAACTCTTGACTTACCTTTAATTTTGATTCTTTTTCTACCATGGAAAACAATCCATTAATACCCTTGAAACTCCATAGAGTTAGTTTCATTAGTCTTTACTTCCTTAGGTCTCCATACTAAAGTTTGACTCTTTTTGTCTTCTACAACCATCTTACCTACTTGATCCTTGAGCTTATCCTGATTTGAAATATAGCATTTTAAAGCAAATTTATTATCAACCTTTGGACTAGTGTGATTAGAATTGATAATCTTTGGTTTCCATAACTAAGTTTGTCCTTTATCAAACCTTATAAGATATTTATATCCCTTATTTTTCTTTGGGAACTTATTCAACATGTTCTTGCAATACTTAACAAAGTGACCAATTTTATGACATATAACACAAACAAGATCATTCAAACCTTTTGCTTCATGATGAGTGTGATCTTCCTTTTTTATCTAGATAAAGGCCAAATCCTCTTGTATCTTCTTGATATCTGATGCCTTCTTTGTAGTAGCTGGTAGTCTACCTTGATCAAGAGTATCCTTCAATATTTTTTGTCTCAACACCATTGAGTGATATTTAGGATCAAAATTCTTCTTCAAACTATTCTTGTAGAATATGGCAATATTTCCTACTTTATTACAACTATAGCAAAAAATATCATTCAACATAACTCTTGACTGATTTGAGTTAAGTCTTTTCCAAGACCAATTTTTCCTTCTTCTAAGGCACCATATGAACTCACTTTTAGAGATCTGATTTCTAAAATCTTTTTCCCTATGACCATATTGATAGAAAAAATGACACTAACCATGAAAAATACTGGCATACCTTATTACACTAGGTTATGTAACTAAACTTCTTTCATTACTCATCTTGACAATAAATTGCTCATGCTCATCCTTTAGTGAATTTAGCTTGGTTTGTAATTGAATGCACTCATCCTCTTTTGAACTCAACCTTGTCTTGGAATATTTTAGCTGAATCTTGAGATCATTGATAACAATCTCATCTTCTTTAGCATATTTCTTTAAAGTACATATATGTTCTTCAAGTGCCTTGATCACATCCTTCCACTATTTATTTTTTTATTCATCTGCTTAGCCATATTTTTATCTACTTAGGATCACCTTCAAAATATTAGGATTCCTCTAAAGGACCCACTCTAATACCAATTATTAGAGTTATAATCATTGAGAGGGGGGTTAATGAATGAGCTTAGATATTTCAACTTTAGTTCCAACTTCAATTTTGATCTTTACAAAACTTAATCAGCTACCATAAGTATTTATGAAACATATAGATCATTTATAAAAGAGGATCAATGAACATAAGTAAGATCATATTCACAACATAAGGTCTACATGGTAAACCCTCTTGGGGAATAAAACCCACTATCAAGCCTGTAAACACATGGACTATTGTCCCATAAAAAGATCACAAACAAGATACTGATCAAATCCTTTTGATCAGGAACCTTTGGCCAAGTCCTTTTGACTTAAAACCTTAATCAAGTCCTTTCTATCAAATGTATTTTATGGAAACCCTATTTCACAAGGAGTAACTAACCCTAAGGTAGATCAAGTCCTTTAGACCCTCATTGAGAATAACACTTCCACCTTAAGATCGATGTCTTCAACACTAGATGATAGATCTTTGGATATCACTCTTCTCAACTTTTAGCAAAAAATTTGTCACCCAACCCACCCTATTTACCAAAGCACATTATATACTTGAACCAACATACAAAGAATAATTAGGACATACCACATATCCTAACTAACTCCACTCTTCAACTCTACACACTTAATGTATTTTTCATAGCAACAACTATGTCATAGATTCAATAACATGACCAGATGATAATACACACCATTAATACTATTATGAATCTCTCAAACCATCCATCAAGCCTCATATACACCAATAATCCTTTAATCAATCCTAAGACATCCAAAACATCTTGTTGGATCACTTTAGGCCTCTTTTCTCATTCTCAACTTGCATGAGCACTATTCTACCATCAAAAACATTACCTATAGGTCATACAAATAGTCCTCAATTTGTTTTGATCTTTAACTCATCTGCAAGACACTACCCATTATTCACTCCATAAATCACACATAGGCCACTCTTCAATCTCTCCAAAAATACTCTATCTCTACTTCTGGAACCCAACACATTTGGTTCAAATATATATAGAGAAATCATGAATTATTAAGTCCATAATAATCCTTGTTAGCCACAATACATGCCTTCACCCTCAAGTCATCTCATATGGAGATAAGTCTCATAACAATTTACATTACTCATCCATAGAACATATAAGTCACCCTTTACTAACTACACCTTTTAAACAATGCACTTATAGATCTTATAGGTCTCATAGGGACCTATTCACCCATATATCTCACCCTCAAGAAAAACATCAACACAAGACCACTTTAAATTAAATATTTCCCCTCATTGTGTCCCCTAATACATCCTCAAATTATCACAATCAACTTATCTTGCCTTTTCATATGATCAAATAACTCAAAAAATGACCTTATGCATGCAGTTACCATAGATGATTACTTAGTCAACTTATTAAGCATTGTTTATACTTAACATAGATTGATCATATTTCTAAACTCTATACATATCTTCCTCATGGATTATACAACATGATTCAATAGCTAATTCATCATGAGATATTGAAATAACATCAATACACACTCAAGTATCCATCTTGAGTCACTTACATAACATGCACAAATACATAGTCAATGTATAGACTTAATAACTTTGATTTTACTTACTTTCAAATCTTAAAACTAAGTTCAATTGATGTACCATGAATTCTTCTACCACTTTACTTTTTATAGCATGAGTAAATTCATCTTCTATCAAAATATATGGTTCAAAAACTAGACTCTAGTTTTTCTTATGTAAAATTCAAATATTTGAATAGCAACAGTCACAGTTAACCTTCGAACACAATGCTTGAATATCATAGACTCTCAGCTCAGGATCAATCTCACACCATCAATCATGTCTGAGATTTATTACATAAATTTTTAAAGCCAAATGTTAAATAACTATCACTTTGATCTCATCTCATTCCATCTCAAAATGTTGACTTAATGTACTCCATTGATCTCTATGGATCAACTAGGCCTTTATTTATCAACACTCACCATTTGATCAAATGTATTAATTCTCACTCTCTATTGGACCAAAATCTTATACCTTTGCTTAGTCATTAAACATTATGCACCTATCCTCATCTCACTACCTATTGACTCGTTGGAGCATCATGCACCATCAATATTTATCGACCTTTAACATCTTCAAAAATGACTATGTATGGGAATCCTATCAATATGCATGAGTATCCATTTTTGCACCTTAATAACTTCTACGCTTTGATGTAGGATATCAAATTTAGACTAGATGATCTTCTTTCATATGAGAATCTAACCATATGACCTATTACTCTTGGAAATATTGCATGTATGAGATATAATTCCATTAACATGCCTTCTCATCAACTTTTGTCATAGATCTAACCATGTCCAAATCTATATGGAAGACCAACTTTGAGAAACCATAAATTATGTCACACTTTATCACATGATATCAAACTTAGCACAAATGATCTCTATTCAAAACTCAACAAACCCATATGATTAGTTTTTCTTTACACCTTCATATGTGTAATATATAATGCTTTCAAAGTTTTCACTCAGTTATTTCTACCACACCACAAAAATGGCTATGGGAAAATATAGTCAATTTGCCTAGGAGCCCAACTTTGAATATGCATATCTTTTGACACATTACATTGCATGAACTGGAATTAAGTGAAAATAAACTAGGTATAAGAATAAATAAACCCATATGATCACCTTCTCCTGAAACATCAACACATGCAAACACTAACCTCATCAACATGCTTTCTCAGCTCTTTTTGACCATTTTACAAATTTGGCTATGGAAAAATAGTTAAATTTATCTTAGAAGCCAACTTTACACCCTCATATCTTTGAACTCACTTTGACACATGACTTGAGATCTAACATACCAACTAGGGACTATAGAGATCAAAACCATATGACTAG
This sequence comes from Torreya grandis, assembly GCA_037957365.1. Classification (NCBI taxonomy): domain Eukaryota; kingdom Viridiplantae; phylum Streptophyta; class Pinopsida; order Cupressales; family Taxaceae; genus Torreya; species Torreya grandis. Next base: position 404,273 of record JARHVA010006398.1, read on the forward strand.
CTCCCCTTGACTTGCTTCCACATGGCAATGGTGATTTCATCAAACTACCAACTCATATTTTTTCCACTAGACCCAAAGTGTCTAAGTGAAAACTATGATCAACCAGATGAATTTTAATTATGTACACAAACTCTCAAATAATGTATCATATCTTATAGGACCCTTTGTACATGTTCAAACCTCCATACTCATCCCTAATCTTCTCAAGCTATGTCAATAATGAAGATCATCCAACCATACATAAGACACGCTAGAAAAAACACATTACACACTTTGTCATACAAGATCAAGAACATTGGACACTTTATCATTCACCTTGCACACTTTTCATTGTCACATAGACTATTAAGGCTCTTCATCCATGTAATAGGACACTTCCATGACACCACCAAGACATCACTATGTCAACTCTCCAACATAAACACCTACTTAGACACTACTATCATGTGCCAAAATAAGTGTCAAATGCCATAAAGTAATTAAATTTGCAAATGAAATGTATTCTTATAGTCATTCTAAGTGCTTTAATGTGAAATATTTCTAAATGGCATTGATATATATATATATATATACAATATCAATCCTCATAATTCGTCACCTATCCTAGACCTAAAAAATCATAAGGTAACATACCAAATGCACTCAATCAATCATTAAAGTGAGAAAAGCTTCCCTATTATTTCCTTTTTCAAAATTATTTATAGGGATAGCCTATCTACAAGTATGAAGTACTGAAGGAGAATTCCAAGGGTCATATTTTCCAAGTTATAATATAGGTCACTATGTGTACTTACTAATCACGCATTATATCCTTATACACACACAATCCAACATATATGGGATAAATACATAAGTCTGAGGCCCTCTTCAAGGTATTGGTTATGTAGGTACTACTCATTGACAAAGGGATCCTTGGGGTAGCTTGACACCATGTTACCACTAACCGATTTTTTCCACAGTCACTCCAAGTGTGAATAATCTAGGGTTTTGATCATTTAATAAAGAGTGGAATCCTATGTGTGAGATATAAACACACCAAATTAATGGTGAAGAAAAAACCAAAACATTCTAGGTGGTTACATCCAAATCTAGTTAATATTCTATGCTAGATGCCTATGTCTAACTTAAAAGCCAATGTCAACATAACTATCCAGACCTAACACAAGAATTTAATACCATAGAGTACAATATTTTAAAATATAATGACTATTTTAGGACCCTGATCCAATCCACTTTCAACCTGTTACAACCCAAATCTACATGTGCATAGTAAACTAAGTACTCTTATTTTCCATTTATTACAATATAAATCAATAATTTTACTTCTATTTTTATCATTCTCAGTATTATAAATTTAAGATGTTTATCTGAGTTTGCACACTAATTGGCCTACTATTTATCTATTTATCACCCTTATGTTTATTTATTTATATATTCTTAACCCTATACTATATTGACCCATCTCAATTTAGGATTAGATGGTATGACTTGTTTATTTTATTATCTTCTTCAGTGATGGATCAAGCCATCATATTTTACATATATTTATATCACCTTATTTAGTGATGTATCACCCCATGTTTACAACATATCTCAACACCTCTAGTCACTTATGATGCTTTATTTATTTTAGGAGAAACCATTACATTATGTCTCTTTTTTTCCAGTTATAATTTTTTATTTTACATGGGTACCTTATCAAGCCTCAGTTTTGGGACCCATTTCAAAGGATTTAAAGCTTTTGTATTTTGTGTGTACCTTCCTAATTTTCACTTAAGTCATTTTTTTGGTGAAATATTTAATTCTCACCTATCATTAAGTTAAATTAGGTTAACTTCTATATTAAGTGTGTTTTGATACATTTTCTTAGGCTTATAATAGGATAAATATTAACATATAGTGTTATGTATTAATGTTCCACTTCTAAGTCCCCCAATCACATGTGTATATTATGTTTCCAATATATAATGGGAGCAAGCACTTGAATTTTCTATATATATAACCTTCTTCTTCGTACATGGCATGTTTGGTAATGTTTTTGTAATAATTCCTAATACTTAATGTTTTGCAATGCCATTTAATATAATATTTATCTATTTATCACTCTTTTGTAAGATATTTTATTTTATTGAGTAAACCAATAATGGGATAAAATATTTCACAATCAAAATTTTTATCTTTCTTACATGGATTTGGATTTTTATACAAGTAATAAGTGCTAAAGTTTTAATGATAAGTTATATTCTTCAAATATAAATTACAATATGTCAAGACTTTAAAATAAGGATTGTAATGCATTTCTTAAAATAAACATATGTCATCATAAGTCACAAGATAATTTATTATAAAATTTAGAGATACTTCATTATTTTAAATAATGACAAGACTCAAACCCAATGCATAGTGAGGCCATATAAATCCGTGTGTGTTTTTTGTAACCAACACATCAAAACTAAAAATTTACAAGTGGTTATTCCAAATAAGTGAACTATCCAAGTGGAGATAAATGCTCTAAATATTCAAGAATAAGGAACTCGAATGAAATTCTAACTACTTACCAAATTTAGGTCCAAAATGTGATAATTGACAATGAATTAAACACAAGTAAAATCAATCTACATAGGTTTGTATACCTATTTGTCTCATAAATGGCATATACTTACCCTTCACTTGAAATCAATGTAGATATGGACATAATTAATCTTAGACCATCCCTATCTTTATTGATGCCTAGAAAATATAGACATAAATGTATTATACTCATCTAAAATGTCAATTGAGTACAGTGAATGTCACTTAAGAACACCTTATCCTAGCTTAGCTCTAGACCTATCTTAGGGCCTCTTTTGATCCTTTTCCAGCTTTTGTGAGGATCCATCCCATTCCTAGACATACCAAAAGTATCACTAAGCCACCCTCTAAGCACCTAGGCCCCTTATTCACTATATCCTTCCACATTTACATTAGCACATCTCTTTAGATACTAGTGCATTTCAATATTTACCTAGGGGCCATGCTATTGTCCCTTTGTTCCTTACTCTCCTAGAGGATATCTTTATGTTTCTTTAATAACCCCTAGGGTCAACCTAGACTTATTTCACATCTTGACAAACACCATAATGCTATATATAGACCACTTTTAATCACTTATCCACTATATGGAAATTAGATAGAAATAGCCATAAACAAATAATAAAAATAGTTATGTAAATCAATCTCATTGATCCTTATTCTACCCTACTAATACATCCACCCATCTATAACATACCATACCTCAGATTAATTAGATTTATAGTCTCAATTCAGACTCAAAGCATTAAAATTAGCACTCATATTAGCATTTACTTATACTCACACCAACACTTAGATTGGGATAACTACATCGAGCTTGATCTAATTTGTAGGTATTAGTGTGTAGGACATGCTCAAAACATAGGGTGTTGAGGTCACGTATAGTTTACCCTACTAATGCCACTCTTTTTCTACTTGTGATCCTCAAATATCTTAATAAACATAGAGTTATGGGGTTTGGCATTAAAATTAGTCAAACTAGGGAATAGATAGTGAACCAACATTGATTCTTAGAGGCACATACTCCCCATAACTAGGGGAAGGTACACCTAGAAGCTCACTACCTTTGGTTAAAAAAGGACACTACCATGGTACATAAGACATTATCAAGGTACACTACTATCCAATGGGTCATGTTGTTATTTAGGAGGGTTTTTGACTCATGGTTCCTATCCATGACATCTTTCACAATATATTTACCAATTTTTATCATATCATTCATCCATCTCTATCAATTTCTAGCTAAGTACTTATCTTGTAGTTCATTTGCTATTTATTGAATAATCAATTAAATAAATTATTATACAAATCAATAGTTGTTAATATTACTATATTTATTCCTTGATTTATTATTCCAACACTTTATAAAATTAGGTTTTGCATTCCATAATCCCCTTAAAAGTTAAATCATTTGGTGAACCTTACTTACTTTGAATACCACCCAAACCCTATCGATAGGTTCTCTTAGGGTTTGTATCCTTTTATTTTCTATGCTTAGTAATTAAATTCAAAATCTCAAATCTAATTAATTATTATATTTTTGTAATCTTTCATATATTTAATTTCTTAAGAGTTTTGAAATATATAACTTTTTATTTTCCTACTTCCCAACTTATAATGGCAGAATTCAATACCCAATTTGATGAGACTGATAAGAAACATTTGTAAGATTTCATTTATAAACATCCTGATATGTAATATGACCTTATCCATATTATTCAAGGAGATCTCTTGAAATCCACTACAAGTCAATCCTCCAACCCCATAGATAATAATATTGTTACACCTACTATGGGGGAAACTAAGATTCTACAACAACCTACTACAAATAGCCAACCCTCACCAATGGAACCACCTATTGTGGCTAGTAAAAATTCATCCTCTTTAGTGGTATAATCCCTTCAACAAGAGATCAATTCTCTATAGCCTAAGGTGTTACATTTTTAGTAGAGTGATACTAGACCATCTTATGCCTTGGATTCTCATATGCTCTTGCCTACACCTTTGGCACAACATATAGTGGCAACTCCTTTACCCTCTAAATTTTTGGCACCCAAGATTACTCTATATGATAGTAAGGGTGACCCATATCATCATCTCGATGCTTTTCACATAGCATGTTTGGACTACATTTCCAATGATTGGCTCCTCACTAAGTTATTCCCTTGAATTTTAAAGGAATATGCATTACAATGGTTCTATGATCTTCCTAATTAATCCATCACATAATAAATCCATTGGTAGATATATTTTTTGCACACTTTTAAATCAATATGAGTGATAATTTTTCATATGCTCAAGTTTCATAACTCAATAAAAAATCCAATTAGCCAATAGTTGAATATGTCTTGTGATATAAAACTATATTAGAAAAGATGACTAACCCATGGAAGATAGAGAAATATAGGACATATTCAAATTGAGTTTATTACTAGAAATACATGAATCTATACTATTAAAAAAAAATCCATTATTCATAAATCTATGCCATATAGTAAAATAATGGTAAGTCAAGCTTCTCTCCATGGGCAAATTAAAGTAAACAACTAGATCAAATTCAATTAATAAGAATTTGAATAATCCCCCCATATAAGGTGAGGCCCACTAAAAAAAAGAATTAACAAAATACAATGGTTAATGTAGCCTTATATCTAGCTCCTCACATGGTTTTATCAGATCTTCTAAGGAAACCTTTCATAAATATTTTTGAATTGCCATCACGTGTTCTCCAAAAAATCTTGGAATGCAACATCATATATATCCTTCCCATCAAAGACGTTGATACAACTAGGCATATTCTAAATATTTATGATTTCAATGCATTTTAGGACTATCATAGGGCACTAAGCCATAGTAAAAATAGATACATTAGATTGTAACATAAGATACAAGACTTGATGGGTGATAATATCATTCGTGTTAACATTATTACAGAGGCACTTAGAACATAATCAAAGGAAGTAAAATCATTGAAAATATTTTCAAATACATTTCTAAAGAATATGAATGATGAGATAGTGATCACTTTAGGTGTTCATTATACTTATCATGCACATCCACCACCATCATATATCATACTCATATGATGGAAACACACCCTCTAAATAATATTATTGGTGTGTATCATACTACAATGCTAGTTAGACCTCTCATCAATTTATTAGAGTAAGAGATCATTGATGATTAATCATATTTATATGTACTCTTTGTATGATCTTACATTGATCATCATCCTATTTAGGGTGTCATGGTTGATAACGGGTCAAGCATTAACATGTGTTCTATTAAACTTCTATAGAACTTGGGTTATTCAAAGAAAGATATTTATTAGATAAATATAGTTATTTACGGATTTAGTATCCATTTTCAAAGCTCCATCAAGGTAATAGGACTTCCATTATAAGTTGGTCCCACACATGTGTCCACTAAATTCTTAGTGGTACCTAGTGTTGGCACATTTAGCATGTTATTAGGTATGCCTTAGATATAGTAGCTTCAAGACATTCCATCCACTATACATAGATGTCTTAAGTACATACATGATAATTAGGGGGTTATAGTTGAGGGCTTTTCATATGAATATCATTTACCTATTCCACATCTAGCTACACAGAAGACACTAGTTATAGCTCAAAACATAGCTTCTATTAGTGCACATTTGATATTAGTTGAGCCACCAGTGTAAGTGAGGTCTACTCCTATACAATTACCATGTAAACATACTCTCCCATAAATACCTTTATTAGAGAGACCCTTGCATCATATACATGTCATGGATTATAGAGATCTTCTCTCTACCCTATTATCATCTAGATCAATGTTATAGTATAGATTACCCACTTCAATCCTAACTTCTTCTACCATATAGGTCCCCAAAAACACCACAGTTCATAGGTCTATTTAGTTAATTCCATAGATTCATAGCCCAAATCTACATCCAATTTCAACTATAGATTACTCAATATAAAGAGTTCATAGATCTCAAATATGACCTCATACAACATGTGCATTCACTCTGCCTTTATTTGGTACAAGACACCTTGATAGTGAGTCACTTTTAAGACTCATTAGTTAGTATGTTATTATCTAATTATACATAATATCTCTTACCTTAATCCTTATATATATTTTGATTTTCATATTGTTTATACATAACTCTTATACTCAAAAGACACAAAAATAATATAATATGATAAAAAATATTAAAACATACAAATGCTTTCTTAGAAAATACAAAATTTAGATTGTATGTATTTCCATGTTTACATCCCTTCTTTTTTCCATGTACTACACATGCCATCTATGATAGTATATTTAGTTTTATCATACATACATTCTTCACTTTTTCTCTTAAAGTGTTTGTAGATCATTATAGGACTCAAGTCCTCTACATAGATCCATATTTTCTACTATCTACCCATTGGAGGCACATACACAGATACACAGATCCATCATTAATACATTCACCCATTAGGGGAATCATACTACATAGCTTTCAGTTTACTAGGTTAAATCTTTCTATACTCCATATCATATATTTATCATTGCCTATATCTTGATATTGGTCATCATACTACATAGAGTTTTTTCTAACTACCACTACTATAGACTTAGCTTATGTACATCTTTTCTTTTATATGGATTTTTACCACATGTTCATGCATACTTTCATTTCTATCTTTATTAGTTTAGACTTGATTGTATCTATTTTCTACTACATATAATAGATGGTATTTGAATATCCCATTTTTGTATGGCTATAATCCAATTCCTTTCATCGTGTGTATTTTTTGAAAATGTGCCCATGTCCTTATGTGTACCTTCTTGATTGTGTATGTGGAATGAACATGTCCTTCCATGTTATTATAAACCAACCTTGTTTTCTCTATGCATATGTAGACATTTAAACATGTCCTCGTATGTTTTCTATTTCTCAAAATTAATGGCATGTGCCCATGTCCCTTGCATTATGGTCTTGTTAGACAAAATTAGCCACCATGAGTGGGTGAAATCAATTTTTTTTTTCTATAATTGTTTAACTTTGTTGATATCCTTTTGATATTTTTGGTTTTGGTCTATTGGTCAAGCTTTGTCATAAAAATATGTATTTTCAAGTTTATTTGGTCATTTCAAGGTCTCCTATGAGGTATAGTCAAGAAGAGTGAATAAAAACCCATAGTCTTGTCATTAATCCCCTTTATTAGAGTTTAATGACATGTTTTTGTAAAAATTAAGTCAAATTTAGAGAAGTTAAGGTAATTAGGGGTTATTATTTCATGATTTTTTTTAGATTTGCCTTGAGTGGGAATTCATTATAAAAATCTATGAAGGTATAGATCAGTCCAAATACAATTTGTTAGAGTGGCATAGTCATATATCAAAGAATTAAATGGGTCTTAGGCCCAATTTTTTTTCATTAGTTTGTACTAACCCTCTCAAAAGCATTTCATACCTTGCCAATGTATTATAATTCTTATAAAGTGGATAAAAGTCAAAATGGTGATTTGTAAATATAAGAAACACTTGTAAAGGTACATACAACATGGGAAATGTTAGGACATAGTTAGAGAGGATTAGTTTTGGTAGTTATAATGCATGTTTTAGTTTCATCCTTTCTTAAGAGGCAATTTTAAGAAGGTTTATATCTATAAGAAGTGAATGATAGCTCACTTGAATAGGTTTAAAGATTTTAAAGTTCCATCTCATATTCTAAAATTTAAATCCATTCTTTGGAAGGTCTTACAAGTCCTAATAGATAGAAAACCTCCTTTTCTCCATTGGGTCCTTCGAAGCTCTAGAAAGACCAACCAGATTGAGGATGGTATATAGAAGAGAGATAGATTGGGATAGAATTCTCTTGTGGTTTGATATGTGGACTTATTATATGTAAATTCTAGGATTTACTTCTATGTTTGATCATACTACACCACTTATCATGTTTGATCATTCAAAAGACAATAAATCTTCATTTTGATCAAGTTACAGGCTAGAGGCAATGGGGTTTTGATGAGTCCAAGGTTTTAAATGACCAAAATCATGTTGTTAAAGATATAAAATCACCTATATATCTACATAATGTTTTAAAATGTCACTTAATATCTCCTCAATTCCTACAAGGCCTAAAACCCTTGACAAGCATTGTGTTCCTTCTAGGTTCTAGGTGTATGAATGAAGAGAAAGGGCATAGTTATGATTTTATGAGAAGTTTTTGAGCATAATATAAGTTAAAAAAATTATTAATATTATTTTTGAATTTATAAATTCTCTTTAAACCTTTTTAAATCACCATTATGTTTTAAAGGGTAAAGAGGCTATGTTAATATGCATACAAGGTGACTATGTATAGCTTGTTAATGTAAGAAAATAAAGTTTTTAATAATGTTATGTGTTTTATTATTTGAATGGATATTAATGTTGGATAAATGGTTCATATAATGTCATTTATTCCATTAAAATCCACCTAATTTAGAGGATTTACTCCAAGAAACAAGGTTGCAATGAGACTCCATGCTTAAAATGTATACCTACAGGCATATATGTAAATTCTCAAGAAAATGAGGTAGATATTCTAGTGAATGGGAATTATAAGAGTTATATAAGGTATGGAGAGTCTTGAATAAATATTGGATAATTATTTTATTCCCTTTTTAAATAATAAAATATTCAATAAATTCACCCTTAAGGTCAATGAGATATTAGGCCTAAGAGAGACCTACAAACTTGCCTACATAAATATGAAGCTCGGGTGCATATTATATGTTGGGTATAAGAAATTAAGGGTGATATGAGTTTTAAAATTATCCAAGGAGATAATTTATGTGTTTTCATTCCTAAGGAAGAGGATAAATCACTCATAATAAGCTATTCTTAAACCTTGTCAATGTATTAGGCTTAAACAGTGCATCTACATGCTAGTTGCAGATAGAGTGGGGAGAAAACACACAAAAGTGTTACATGATGTATGATATATATTTTTAAATATTAAATACTTTTTTATATATTTCCTTAATAAATCATAAATAAATCCAAAACTAGTTAAGAGAACTCAATCGCAAGGCTTATCAACCAATAAGCCTAATAATGCACCTACAATTGTATATAAAACATGGAGAAATGCATATGTTGTGTTAGACTTGAGATTAAAAAGGTTTTTTTGAACATTTTTAATGTTTATAAAATTTTATGAGTTCCTAATATGGGTTACCATAGTGATTATATCCCTTGGAATATTTATAAAACATCAAGAATAGGTTGTTAGGGATAAAATGACAAATCTATCAATAAACCCTCAATATAGGGCAGATCAAATGTTTAATTTTTTAATAGTTAAAACCTAATTGTAAACAACTTGGATAAACTATTTGAAGTTTATTATACCTCATAGAGGCATATATAATCAAAACAAAAAAATTTCATGCCCCTCTTTTCTTGAAATTTTACATCGACCTCCTTAGCATGCCTAAATAATCAAGAAGAGTCAACTTCTTTATACAAGAAGTACAATGAGAAAGTACATGGGAGAAAATGTAGTTAGGGTATTTTTTTGGGGTCCTTATAATTCCAATTTTTTTCATATATTCATCCTAATAAGGCCTCATCTTTATGAATCATTATTAAGAATGAAAATAGGTCTAAACCCTCTTTGAACCCTTCTAAGATCTTGATGAGAAAGATAATGAACCTAAGTGATCCTAATTCTCTTGTTTTTTATTTAAATCACATAGATCACAATAATAAGTCTTAGGAATACCTATTGGATCCATTCATTGGAATGTGTGGAGAATATAAGGTACAAAAAATGGCTTGAAAGTGGTAGTTTTAGGCTTATTTACAAGAATTTAGTTATGTGAAAGCATCTTGACTAGTTGTGAGGACTTGTTGAGCATGAGAAGAGGTTTGGTAATCTCCATATAAGATATATATGTCCCCTTAAGTGACATATATTCTACCAACAAGCTTAATAAACCTTATAGTAATCAAACATGTCATCAAGAGCTTTGAGAGACTAAATGCATCTACATGTCAATCCTTGAAGGTGGTCTACAAGCTAAACATGGATAACATGATCCTTAACTAAATATCTATGATTTTGGAAATATGTCATTGTAGTCCTTAAGTAAGGACTAGACCTTGGATGAATATATGGGCTTATTTTCATGGCCTCTTTTGAATTAACCAAGCTCATGTAATGAAAGTGTAGGTTCTTATCGATATGAAGAATCTTGAGTTTTAGGTCTTACTCCCATCAAGATGAGAGAATCCTTGAAGTGTCCAAGTATTTCATGGGAATACTCTAGGAATAATGATCAAGAGTGGCATATGTCAAAATTTAGACTTGTAACTCTTCCTAAACTAAGAATGGATAGTTTCATGAATGAAGGGATGAATCATAAAGGAAAATGTTGATCTCATATGCCACCTTGATAAAGGCATCAAAAACTCAAAACAACACTTGTTTAATAAGATGAAAAAACTATTCTCTCATCTCTCATTTGTATGGTAACTAATTTGACGTGGATGACACTTATCATGGGCTTATCCAATGTCCATCTTCTCTCTCCTTCTCATTCTCTTCTATATGTATGCCTAATTTTGGAATTGTAAAGGATCCTTTAATTTAATATGGCAAAGCCCTGCTCCTTTTATACACCATTGAAATAATAGACAAGTTTGTTTTACCTTATCTTATGACTATATTATAGTGTTTATACATTAAGTATTGATTATATCTAGTGTTGATTTAGTTTTCCTTGACATATTGTCTCATTATCTCACATGTATGTAGTTTGAACTCACTCTTTCAGGTCATATGCAGTGTTTAAGTATTCTTGTGAAGGTTGAGTGAGGAAATATTCCATTAGTGTCTTTAGATCTCTTGAAAATAATCCCTCCTAGCCTAATCATCATATACCACCTTCATATTAAAATACTAATGTAAGATGAATATATTAGGAGTAGTGTATGAATAGGTTAGCTCTATGCTCATTGTGCATCTACAAATGTGTGGTAGTGATCAAAACATTTGGTGCATCGCCTCCTTAGTTAGGTTATTTTTAGATATATCTTACCCTTTTCCTAGTAAGTAGTAGTCTAGTATCAATTTTAAGGTCATAGAATCAATGGAACTAGCCATGTCTAGAGATTCACCTCATTAATTGGGCCACCTATAGCCTATAGGTGTCTCCATGCTATCACCTGAGTGAGTAGGCTTGAAAAACCTCCTCAAGATCACAATTTAGTTTGATAACAAGCCCCTTGGCATACTTTGTGTACCTCATGTGTTTTTATATATGCTTTCATGTATGAATCATGGTCATAAAACTTGTCTCTAACATATTTCTTGCACACTCTATTTTTGATTCCATGAGGGACCTCATACATCTCCCCTTACTCCTTGGGTTCCTTGATGGACATCATGACCCATCCCCCTAGGTAGTTTAATCAAATTTATTGTTTATATACATGCTTACATTGTTCTATCTATCTTAATAGCCTTGTGAATGCTAGATATAACATACATCATATTTTACCAACTTATTCTTAGATTACCTTACATTTTAAAGTCATGGATACACATTATTTTGGTTTATCATGTAAATATCATATATTTTTAGTCTAACACACATAATGCATATTTTTTATTTTGAGGACATTTGTTTTAGAGGTTAAACAATTCCTCTCAAAAGAGGGTACATTTACAAGGGTTTATAATAGAGATTAGAACATATTAAAACACTCATAACATAGTTTCTAACATGCAGACATAGATTACAAAGCTCAGATTCAATAAAACATAGTGAAAAATAGTCACATATAAATTAGTCTTAGTTTTGCATAGAAATAGAAAATTTGGTCAATAGTGTAGCATGGAGGATACTATCATAGTGTGTTCTTAACTAGAGGACCACACTATTGTCCAATATCCCCATAAATATAAAATTCTAAAATTATTAGAAAAGTATAGTGGGTACAGTCTAGGTTTATGTAGTTTAAGTCATAGATTATTAGATAAGATTAGTATATAATCAATTTTCACATAGATTACATAGGTTTTACTCAGATTAGGGGCATCATGCATGGTATGGCCACTCCCATTTCAGTTTTAGGTACTCATACATAGATTATTATGATGTAGTCTAGAATCCATATGCATAGGTATTAGAGTTGGGGGCTTATGTGTGACACATTGTTCTCATATGTTTAGTTTGACACTAGTACTCTTAGATGGAATGGAAATTCCATATCATTATCCATGTTATTAATCCAAACATTATTTTCACTAGGTTTTCACCAGAATGATGCTATATTCCATCTTTAGTGGTTGTTATTATCTAGTAGTCCCTAAGATACATTTTTGAGTGGTTAAGTAGATCCTAAGCTATTTTTCATTTTAGAGTTTATGAGTGTCCCCAGAGCCATCCTATATAGTTTTAGTTACATCACATAGTTTAAGTTACATTGCAAAAATTCAATTTCAAATGCATCTACTACACATGGGTAGGTAATGATGGAGTGATAGCCTACTTAATTTATTGATCCACCTACATAAGAGGTTTAGATAATCCATGAGTTTGGTCTAAGTTATTCATATATTATGATCCACCAAGTAGGGGTGAGAAATGATTGATTTAAGGACAACTTGAGTTCTTGAGCCACCCACACATGAGGGTTGGACAAGTCATCAGTCCAATCCAAGTTATTCATTATTTGACCACCATCTATAGTCACACATGGGATGTCACTAGGTTTTAACATTGGTTCATGTACCCAATGAGGTGTATTCATTCCTTTCCTCTCTCTCTCTCTCTCTCATATCTTTACTTAGTTTTGTCTTTTATTTTTATATTTATTAAATAAGGATTTATCCATTCATGTTTATTTTATAGGACATAATATGGATCATGCTTTGAGACTTAGACCCAAATTCATTGGATTCACCTCTTAGGTAAGTCTAGGTACATTTATTTTCCTTTATCCTAATCATTTTTCTTTAATACATTTATAGAATAAATGGGGGGAAATTTAATCATCTAAAATGTCATTTGAGTGCAATGAGTGTCACTTGATACCACCTTATCCTAGCTTATCCCAAGACCTATCTTAGGGCCTCTTTTGATCCTTTTCCAATTTTATGCAGGTCCATCCGATTCTTAGACATACCAAAAGTAACACTAAGCCACCCCCTAAGTGCCCATGCCCTTTTTTCACCATCTCCTACCACATGGACATTAGCACAACCCTTTGGACACTATCACATTGTGTTATTGACCTAAGGACCATGGTACTAACCCCTTGTTCCCTACTCTCCCTAAGGATATCTTTTTATTTCTCTAAGCACGCCTAGGTTTAGCTTAGACCTATTTCACATCTTAACAAGCACCAGACCACTATATATAGACCACTTTCAATCATGTATCCACTAGATGTAAATTAGATACAAATACACATAAATAAACTTAGAAATAGTTTTGTAAATCAGGGTCATTAATCCATATTCTACCCTAATTCTACATACACCCATCTACAGTAACCCAGAGCTTAGATTATTATATTTCTAGTCTCAAGTCACACTCAAAGCATTCAAACTGACACTCATACTAGCATTCACTTACACTTTTACCAGCACTTAGATTAGGAGAATTACATTGGGATTGATCCCCTTTTGAGGTATTGGTATATAGGCAATGCTCAACACATAGGGTGTTAAGGTCATGTCTAGACTACCCTACTAACACCACTTTTTTTCTATATTTTATCCATAAATACCTTAATAAATATGGAGGCCTAAGGTTTAGCATTAAAATTAGTCAAAATAGGGAACATACAGTGACCCAACATCTATACACATAGGCACAGACTCCCTATAACCAAGGGAAGGTGCACCTAGAAGCTCATTATCTATGCTTACAAAAAGACACTACCATGGTACATAGGACACTAGCATGGTGTTATACTATCCAAAGGATTGCACTATTGTCTATGAGAGTTTTTTTCTCATGGTTATTGTTGACAACATCTTGCACAGTCTTTGTACTAGTTTTCATCTTATCATTCATCTGTCTTAGTCAATTTCCAGCTAAGTAGAACTCTTGTAGTTCATTTGTTATTTATATAATAATTATTTTAATCAATTATTTTACAAATTAGTGTCCATTTATATTGCTATATTTATTTTTGATTTATTATTCTAGAACTTTAGTAAACTAAGGTTTTACATTCCATAATCCCCTTTAAAGTTAAATCAATTGCCATCAATTTTATATAAAACCATGATGATAAAAGTTATATATGACATAATACTAATGAAAAGAATAATAAAATAGCATCCATTATATAACTAAAGTGAAAAATAATAATTATAATATCAATAACATAAATGTCATTATTTTATAAAGTGTTTAGCATTTCTCTTTGATGATGGATCTAATATAAGACTTGAAACATCAAAAACTAAAATATATACACAATCTTATCCAAGCATTATTATAATGTCTTTCACATAGTCTCAAAATACAATGAAATTGATTATACAGATAAATAAAAGTGTCGACATTTAATGTAAACATAAATATTAAGATTGTAACATCAAAAATGAGTCACATTAATAAATATTAAATATATAATATCCACACAAATTATGAATAGCAGAGAAAAATACTATAAATATAGGACTACGGCACATCAAGGGGGGAACTTTCACAACATTGAAATAAAAACATAAATTGTAATATTATTCTCTAATACTAACCAATACCTATTATATATATATACTAATTAGACTATTGATACTACATAGGCCAACATACTAACACTATGAAGAAATAGATAGTAATATATGACTAAGTAAAATTTTATGATAGTCACAAGTTGTCCACACATATCCAAATACACAATAGAAGTTAGGGGAATAACATGCCCCTCATATTCAAACAAATGTTGTCATCAAAATTGATGATTGTTTTAAATTTTTACATGAACACTTCATCCTCCCATGTAACATCATGACTATAAAAATTATACCACTTCGGTATATACTGTGTAACCACACTCATCTACAACCTATTTATGTATGTCTAGATCATATATTTAGGTTCCAAAATGTATTTTTCATACTTATATGCTTTAGTAACTTGATCTAAGATGAAATATTTTTGTCTAATGACATTATTTGAGAATGAAATATGGAATAATAGAGGTATTTTTTTTGAATGAGGCAACTCTAGTTTATATGCCACATTTTTGTCTTCTAGAAGACCTAATAGGTCCCATAATACTTATATAAAATATTTCTCCCCTCTTTTCTAATATCAATAAAATTTTATTATATGGTTTTAGATAACAAAATCCTAATCTCCCTCATGGAAAATGTCTTTATGTGTCATGTTGGCTAGTTTGGTTCTTCATACAGTTTGGTTTTATTGCTAGGTTCTTTCTAAGACTAATTATCACCTCTTACTAGTGTTGAATGTGTTATTAAACTAATCAAACATTTAACTAAACCCTCATGGATGATTTTATGGATGGTGTGTGGTACACATATTTATATGTACCTAGGGATATTATATATTAATATATATAGGTTGATGGATATGCCAACATGTGGCACACATCCCTTTAGTTATTTATATGGATCCAATATATTAGGATAAATGAGTAACTTGTGGCATTAGTACATTAGGTAATGGTAGGCATAAATTGGGATTAGGAGGTTAGCCATCCATTTTTATTTAAATATAGGTTTATATAAAGGAGATGAGTATCACTATAAATGGTATTGATCGATCAAATGTGTGTCAAGTCTTCTATTTGGTAGAAGGATATTAGATTTTGTCCCCCTTTAAGTGGCATTATGGAGTTATTATTTCTTAAAGGAGTATTGTATGGTGTTTCCCTAATTTAATGGTAATTATTTTTATTTCTTCCTATATTGAATATTTAGGCATCTTGGTCCACCAGTATTTATTGTCTCATGTTGATCTATATTATATTATACATATTTCAATTATTATAAGTGTGGATCATAACAAACTATATCAAAACATTGATTTGGGAAAATATTATGGGCAAAATCATAAGTTTATAAAAACACTTATATCTTTCAATTTGCTACTAAAATTA
Organism: Torreya grandis; assembly: GCA_037957365.1. Classification (NCBI taxonomy): domain Eukaryota; kingdom Viridiplantae; phylum Streptophyta; class Pinopsida; order Cupressales; family Taxaceae; genus Torreya; species Torreya grandis. The sequence continues at coordinate 420,962 of JARHVA010006398.1, forward strand.
TTACAAATTTTTTTTGGTTACACATAACATTTCAAGGAAGTCATTGTAAAAAAAATTGAAGTTTTATAATAATTTTTTAGAGAGTTATTTCTATTTTAATTTCTATAATACATTTTTCATATCTTTTAAAATTATAGGAATATTTATTTGAATTTTTACTAATTTAGTATCAAAATATAAGAAATCTCTTATCAAAATATTGGAATTTTTTGACAAGTTTTGTGGAGGTTATCATGATTTTATGATTTTTCATAGATTCAATCTATAGGATGTAATTTTTAGAATTTTCCTACCAAATTTTCACTGAAGTTATAATATCATACATGGAGGATATAGTAAAAAAATAGATCATTTGGATTAGTTGTTAATGTTTTATTGAAATTTTAGGATTATTTCATTAACACCATTTTTTTGTAGATCATGAAGTTACAAGTATTTTCATAAGAGGAGGATATTGATGCTATATAAAGGTCGATCACGTTTAAAGAGTATAATTTTAAAAAACATTGGTGATAACAATGTTTATCACATTTTTTATGGTCCTAAACACTTGGGTGGGATGAGCTGGGAGTAAAATGATGGAAGTTTTTATGGGGATAAATGGAACAGGTTTTCCTAGATCAATAGTACAAAGAAGCTCAAGATGATGAAAATGAAGAAGAAGAGGATGAAAATAGTGATGATGATAATGAATAAGATAATGAAGATGAAAAAAATGAATAAACTAATGAAAAGGATGCCAATGATAAAGATCATACAAGTGATGATGAATAAAAATAAATAGAGCATAATGATGATGATGAGGATACATATGTTTCAAAATGAGAGGTAGAGGATATCTAATATAAATAATAAGGATTAGATGATAAGGGTTCAAATAATTTAACTCTAAAAAAATTAGAGATAATTTTCTAGTTCTCTAGATGCATTCAAATGAATAAGGTCATTATGTCTATAAACCCTATCAACAATTGTAACTTCATCAATATTTATGTCACTCAAAATCTACATGTTCAAGAAAAAAATATCAATCAATTTAAAATCGATGATAAGAATATTTAAGTTTTTGAATATTTTAAGATTGTTATGGATAAATATGCTTTGCATTCATATTTTTATGCTTTAGATGTGTATGATATGGATATGGTTTTTGGATATATTTGGTTAGAGACATTAGGTATAATAAATATTATTATGCAAAAGCATTTCATGAAGCTTTGATACAAGAAAATGAAGGTTACTTTCCAATATATCATAGTTGGAAAGGCACAAAGAACATTCAAGGTAGATCATGAGGATGATATTGAAGCATGTGACAAAGAGCATCAAGAATATTTAGATAATGACATATATGAATAAATAATATAACTATAAAATTACAATTCATTTATTCAAGAGATAAAGGAACCACCAAAGGAAAAGGTAGAAGAGGTAGAATCAAAGGTTGATAAGGTTGGATTATAAAAAAAATTAAGGTATAAGACACCAACATCATCATGAGAGACAAAAATCATGGATCCATGTGATGGAGTGCCATAAAAAAATATAATTTTAGCTATATAATAAATCATAGAACCAATCACTATGGTTATACAAAGAATCGGTGGAAAAATCACTATGGCTATGCATGAAGATAAAGAATGACTACTATGGTTAGGTATGAAATAAAAGTATCACAACAACATATGTAACATGGAATAAGTGGGTATATCACTATTATTATTCATGGAAGAATAACTACTATGGCCATGCATGGAATCAGAGTAGCATAATTAAATATGGTATATGGAATCAAAGGAGGAATAATTATGCATGGACACTAGGGAAGTAAAATTATGATCATAAATTAAATCAAAGTAGCATAATGGAATTTATAAACAAATTTGGAGTGCTATCACCTACCAAGATCATGTATGGATGGTTAGATGATTAAGCATAGATACAAGTGTGCAATGATTTGAAGTACACTCATTATTTAGTTTCTTCTTATATTTTGAGGACAAAACATGTAAAGGAGGGAAGGAATGGTATGTACCTATGGATATGATATATCAATGTATATGGTTTTATGGAGATGTCAACATGTGTCACACATACCCCTTAATTAGTTATATTGGTCCAATATATTAGGATAAATGAGTAACTTATGGAATTATTACATTGGGTAATGGTTGGCCTACATTGAGATTAGGAGATTGCCCATCCATTTTTAGTTATATACAGGTCTATATAAAGAGATGGATATTAGTGTAAAGGATATCTATTACATGTTGATTTCTTCTAGACTTATTATTAATGATCATATGGTTAGAGACTAGGTTACTTGTGTTAAGTAACTAGATTAGTTGTATGTTTATTATGTATAGTGTTTGTTACTTATGATAATTATATTTAACTAATAATTAGCTATGTATAATCTATTGTGATACATTTTAATCATTATTATATAATTATATTCTATTACAGTAGTTTATTATTATTTTTACATGATGTGGTAGAACTACTATTCACTTGTACTAATGTGGATGTAGGATGGATTCCACACTCTTGACTATGATAGAGGGAAGGTATCATAAAAGAGGATGGTGTATATGGAGACAAGTGGGGGAGGAGACAATGAGACACAAACCCTGCACACACCACATAAAGTATAAATCTGATAATTGATTATTAGATTAATATTGATTTTAGTAGAATGCATCATATAATTAATGTATTTTCTAATTTATAATGACTGATTATTTTATGCATATTAATCTAACACTAGTAGTGTGTTTGCATTTATGATATTATTATATTTTTGTCTTAATCCATTGTCTACAACTATGTACCATATGGGTCAAATGAGTTAGGCATGTGTTTTTAGATTTAAATTAAAATGTTTTACTTATCTTACTTCATGTATTTATATTCTCCATAACTTGTGCTCTGAAGTCTTTGATTGGTATTGTTATGATGTGAAGTATAATTCAACTATCTTGACATGGTTACACTTTTATTTGGTAATATTTATTTTGAATAGTATAATACAATTATACGAAGAGTGATAAATGTGTGTTTATAAAGTAAATTAATTTTGTATAGGGTTTTCATAATTACCTTAGGACATGGTTGAATAATATAAAGTCTTTGTAAAAAAATGGGATTTGAATTATTTATTGATTCAATGGTTTTAACCTTAGTCCATATTAAAGTTTGTAAGGTTTTAAAATTTAAAAAAGGTGTATTTTTTTGGTTGAGGAATAATGTATATTGCATGTTCAAAGATTAAGTTTGAACCTTTTTATTAGAGGCATGATTGCTAGGTTTAATTCAAAATCCATTCAAAACATATATTTTTGCATGATAAATAGTTAGTTTTTGCTTGGGTCAAAGATACCATTCAATTTTATAATGTTTAAATGATTATATATTATGGAGTTTTTTGGGCATCTAGGGTTAGTAACATATTATATTCTAGAGTCTTTGATCCATAATATGAAGTTTGGTTGACTTTAGTTAGTTGCATGGTTTTGTGATGATGAATGTTTCAACTAGTTAACTATGGAATTTTTTGAGCAAATGATTATGCCAAAAAAAATTCATAGTAGTTGGAAATTAATGGAGATAAAATAATTTTGGGGTTTATGTAGTGAGGCATGGTCAATAAATAGGAAGAAAAGGAAAGCATAGGTTGAAGAGAAATGTATGAAATAAAAACTATGGGCTTTACTTACCTAGAATTTGAGGTAGGGTCTATTTTAAATATATTTCTAGTTTAATGTGTTGAAACCATTTTTTTTAATATAATGTTGATTTTGTTGGTTAAATTTCATTAGGATTTGGAGGTTCTATTTTTATTTTAATAGACATACATACATATATATATGTATGTATGTATGTTTGTATGTATGTATGAAGGTTCTATGTTTATTTTTAATACACACACACATATGATGGATTATATGTGATCAACCTTATGGATGTGTATGTCACATACAAAGAGATTAAAACATATTAAACACTTCCCCTCTATTTTACCCTATCTATGTGTACATTTGGTTGTGATTGATAATGGTAAAAAGAAAACCTAGAAGATAAACTAGGGTTTGAAGAGATTTATGGGTTATGAAGTGTAAATAGTTTTAATATCTGGGAAAAGTTTAGGGGTTTCAACCCTATAGTTGTTTTACATGATTTATGTAATAAATAAAAATTTTAAAATAATTATGTTTACTATTATTAAAATTTATGTTATCTTGGTTATTGGTTCAAATCCATTCAATAAGGTTATCCTTACCAAGATGTACACATAAATAAAACATTGAGCTTATTTGAAGGAATATATATTTGCATTTCCTTACTTTGGATTAATTTTTAAGTTTTTAATATAACATAGATATGGAAACTATGGTTATTCATAAATGAACCTAGGGATGGACTCACCCATCCACATGGTCAATAATGAATGAACCCCAAATCTCTATTTTATTTTTGTTAATGGCTGGGTAAATTAATATTTGTGTATATAAATTTTGATGGCATATTTTTTTTGTATGTGGAACATATAGATATAAAAAAAGGGTTTTGATTTCAATTGATTTATAGATACATAGAAATTTAGATAAAATAGATGAATATATAGATTTGAGGGTATATACATGTCTGGATAGTTTAATTTTGAATGAGAGTTTTTGACTTAGATGATTCAAGGATAAATATAGTATACTTAGGTAGGAGTCAATGAATTGAGTATTGGTTCTAATTTTCATATAATATTTGAACCATATATATTTCTCCTTTTTATTTTTTTTAGGAGAGTCAAAAAAATATGTGTTTTGTTAATCTTTATTACTTGGATTTTAGATTATTGAGGCATGATTAATTGAACTAATAATTTAGTTTATAGTTGAATATGAAAAAAGGTTTTTTTGGTTTTGATATTGGTGAATACTTAGTGTTTTTAGATAGATAAAGGATTGATTATTAATAGGCATGCCTGTAATTATTAGGCAAATCATGGTTATATAGAACCGGCATTTTGCATTTTGAAATAATATCAAACTAGTTATTTTTATATGGTTGTAGCTTGAATAAAAATGGAAAAATATTAATGTCTATGTATTACACACACACACACACACACACACACACACACACACACACACACACACACACACACACACACACACACACACACACACACACACACACACACACACACACACACACACACACACACACACACACACACACACACACACACACACACACACACACACACACACACACACACACACACACACACACACACACACACACACACACACACACACACACACACACACACACACATTTATACATATATTAATATACAATTTTAGGTGTGTGTAGAGGTGTGTGTGTGTGTGTGTGTGTGTGTGTGTGTGTGTGTGTGCGCGCGCGCGCGCATGTGCATGCATGTTTGTGAATGCGAAATTGAATATTGTATGAGGTAGAGTGACTATTCATTATAAAATGCCTATATGGAATAATATGTAAATTATTATGTGTCTAATTATTCATATGTGAAATTAAATCTGAACCTTATTTCTTTTAAATTAAAAAAGAAGATTACTGGAATCAAACATTGTTTGAGGTATTATTAATTATTAGATGATTACTTATTAGAAATTATGTTGGGATTTTTATAAAACAATTTACTATGGATTTATATGACTATTTTGGGGTCAAGGGATTCAATAAATTTGAGATTAGTATTTAAAATAAATCTAAACCTATATGGAAGTTTGGTTGTAAAAAAATGGTCATTAAATGTTGATTTTGACTTAAATGTTACTACTGTTGTTTATTTTTAAATAGAATCAACTATTTGATTTAAGAGGGTTGATTAAATATCTTATAACCGATTATAGTATTTAGATGTTCATAATAAATTGTCAAAAAGATTGTGATGTCCTTATAATTATACACATAATGAAATTCATTATGTAATATTTGTGTGTCTGAAATATAAATATTTTAGCATTATTATGCTTACCTAATATTATTGACATTAAATAATTAGGTGTAACATAATTTGCATAATTATTTAGTGACATTAATAGGTAGATTGGAGTTACTCAATAGAGTTGTGTGTGTGAAATTAATTGATCTTTATATCTAGAAAAGTATATATAAAATTTGGCCAAAGTAATGTTTATGGTTTGAAATTTTTAATTTCACTTGTTTGATTTAGTTTGAATATATTGCACGATATCATGTTAGAACATATTTTTCTATGATATGCTACATGTGATAGTTATATTAGAACACACAAGTTTCTAGTTGACTTTCTCAAGTTATACACTATCATTATCTGCCCATCTATGAAGGGAGGGCCATTCCCTTGTTGGGATATTATGTAAGGGATCAATGGTCCATAGTTGGTGTGGAAAATCACTTGAATGATACTTTCCCTCGACTTAAAATAGTCAACTGATAGAGGATTTACTTAGGATTATTTATGGATAGTAATGAGTTCTTTGAGACTCATATGTTCTATGGAACATTATATAATTATGATATGTTATTCAGATATGTATTATTGTATAATTATATTTTTTGATCTAATTGTGTTACAATAATTGGCTGTAATTTATCTATATTTATTGAATTTATTAATCAATAATGGTTGAATTATTAACTTAGATTATTATTTTACTTTATATTGTTGAACTTATGAAATCAAGTCAACACATGTTATATTGATCACTAGTTAAATGAATCAATCACTTAATCTACTAGTTAATAGCTTAGTTTATCTCATTTCATGCATTTATTTAGGGATCATTAATGTTGAATTAATTTTGAAGTTGAGTTCAATAAACCCTAACTCTAGTTAAAACTAAGGGTTTGATACATTATGGTATCAGATCTGAGGCTCAAATTCTTTGACTTAATGAGTCTACTAATGTATTCTTATTCTTAGATATCCATAAATAAGAATGTCATTGTTGACCATTTTTTTCCATAGGAAAAATGGATCAACCCCCTATAATTAGAATCTTTTGTAGGATTTTTTCATAATGTTTTAGTGCATGTTACATCTCATTTGATGTCATTTCATATGTCATTATAAGTTTTGGTCATGGCCTATCTTATTCCTTGTGTCTTCTAATGTCTTAAATGTCTTTTTAATCATATATACAAGTAGAAGATTTTCATGGTGTCAAGTGTTATAAGAGCAGGTCTAGAAAAGCCTAAGGTTATAATTGGGAGATATTTCAACTTTGGTTGAGTGTTAGAGCATTCAAATTTCCTTTGGAGTAAGTGTTCCCAAAAATCCCATAATAAAAATTCAAGTCTTAATTCTTTTAGGAGTTTTTTTTTGGCATTTTGGCTAAGTCTTTTATTTCTTTTAGAAGTTTTGTTTCAGGTCTTGTGGACTAAGTGTTAGGAATTGTTTTGGATAATTTATCCAAAATAATAATCCCAAAGGGCATTTATTTAGGAAGATGGATCCTAAAAAAATCCCAAAGAATATCTTTTCAATAAATTTGGTCCTTTACAAAAAGATCAAAGGACACTTTTTATAGCAAAGTGTCATATGCACTTTTCCTAAAAGATATTTTCTTCAAGCAAAGTGTCCCAAACCCTTTTTTTGAAGGATCATTCTTTGACAAAGTGGACCTTTGCATAAATATTTAAGGGCACTTTTTCAAGAAAGTGTCCTCTACAATTTTATTGAAGGGCACTTTTTTTAGGAAAATGGTCCACCTAAAGGTTTCGAAGGGCACTTCTACAGGAAAGCAATCCAAGATAAAAGTCTTAAAGGGCATTTTCTCAAGAAAAGTGTCCTATGAACTTTTTTGAAGGATACATTTTTCAAATAAAATGGCCAATAAATTTTTTTAAGGGTTTTTTCTTAGGAAAATGGTCTAATTTCTTGAAGGGTAATTCTCTCGATAAAGGGTCCAATGCATTTTTACCAAAGGGTTTCTTCTCAAGAGAATGGTCCAGTACAAAGTTTTTGAAGGGTCTTTTTATTTTGGGAAAGGACACTTTTGAAAGTTTTGAAGGGAAATTTAAGAAAGCCTAAAAGATAATATTGAATGGAAAATTTCAATTCTAAGGGCACAATTCCTTCAATAAAATTATCTGGGATAATTTTCTTGAAGCTAAATTTATTTTGAAGCTTTTATCTCAAATAAAAAGATGAAGGTAGAATTATTTTAGGCATTTTTTCCACAAGAATTATTCAAGGCAAAGATAAGGCAAAATGAATACCTTTAGATAAAGTGGTTGAGATACAAACCTCAAAGACTTGTCTAACAAAAGGTTTGATGGAAATAGCCCATGAGATTTATGATCCTAAAAATTGCATAGACATCAAATTCAATCCCCTGTAACTAGTCATTTATATTTGAAAATACAAGGACATTCATGTAGACATCAAGTTTGGGCTCATGAAATATCCATTTGAATTTGAAAATCTAGGATGGCCTTGCAAGTGTCAATTTCAAGCATAGAAAATGATTGTTGAATTTCCAAAATCTTAAGACAATCATGCTAACGTCAAGTTTGAGCTCAAGGAAAATCTATTTATGTTTAAATTTGACGGTCTATGGGACATCATTTACATTTTTTGGGATGACAAATCATGGTTAGTAGGATTGTCTAATTTAAATATATAATAGGATATATCCTATTGATCTTAAATTTGATGGTGGCATGACCATTAATGATGGTCACACAAAAATCATTTGATGAGAGTGAGGGCATAATTTTTAATATCATGAACTAGTTGTTGGATTTCAAACAATGAGTCTCAATAGATTAATGATTGGCATTCAATCATGGATTCAAGATCAATGACTTGTGAGGAATTCAAAGAGTTAGTAAATCTCAAGATTAAAGGCATGATGTAAAAGTGGCACAAGTGCATGATTCCATGAAAAGGATCAATGGATCACATTCATTTACCTCAAATATATTTAATGGTGTGAACAAGGGTCAAAAGGTAAAGGATCTAAGTCAGTCCTCAATGACTAATCAAAACAAAGGTAGATAAAGTAAATCTTGATAGGGAAAAGTAAACAAAAGGTACAAATCCAAGTTTGATCATGGTTCAGTTTGAATCAAGGTGAATGTTTTGAAAGATTCCACTAGGTCAAACATGTGGGCTCTAATGGTTGCATCTCTAGGACCAATTACTAAAAGAGACCACCTCTCTCCACTATACACATCATGACAAAATAGTTTGGACTGGTTTAGCATCAAGACAAAGCATTAATAGATTGATCTAATTATTTTAACCACATTGATGATGGAACCCAATTGGAATGATTGATTCTACCATTAAAACCATTAGGGAGGATCAAAGAGGGAATATTATAATTGTGTAATGACTAATAGTGATGGGGATCAATCAAATGGTTTGAAAGAGCATAATTGTTAGAAGAAGTTGTAACTATAGTTAAATATTTGAATGGATTGATTACCCTTTTTAGTTTCAAGGCCCTTTTTTTTTTTAGTTCTTTCTCCTATAAAGATAACTCGTGAGCTATTGTAAAAGGACACACACCATGTATGGTGAAGCTCTACTAGATTGATGTTATATTCTACCTTTGAACATTAATACAAGTTTTTTTCTAAGTTTTAAATAACTTCATAAGTCTATAAGTGATCGATGATGATGAAAAGTAATAATTATCTATCCTTCCTTCCTTTGTCTTTTCATGTTTGAGCAAGAGTTCCTAGTATAACAAGTCATATAGAGTGTAGTCTAGTGTGTAAAGCTTTTATATTATAAAATTATCCTTTGAGTGTGTAATCTACCTTCTAGTTCATTTACCTTATGTTTTTTTAACATCTTATCTTTATATTTAAATACTCATGTTATAATCTATTAAAAATTAGTGACTAGTATGTATTTTCTATTTCAGTGTGGTAGAAGTATGATGGTCATGTGGAAGACATTCTCGATGCATCACCTTCTTTAGAGTAGGTTCAATTTGTGTATTTTATAACTCTTTTCCCATAAAAAATTAGTATTATAAGTGGAAAACATTGCACACTATATTCAAGGAGCTAGCCCTTAAACCCAGAGGTTCATTTCTAATAGAGGTACACCCATATACCTAGAAATGTTCCCATATTATGCAAATCTAGGAGAAGTATAACCAACCTATTATAGGGTGAAATATTTTGTGACAATAGTTCTAAAATGCCTGATGGGACCACCATTGTATTCAAGAAATATTATCAAGGTGAATGTTAGTCTTGACAACATCAGCTACAAAGTGGTGTGCTACTTGGCATTTGGTGACTCCTCAAATTAAATCTAGTTTTAGACCATTATTTTTTTATGAACTTGTCCTTATAATTCATGGTCCTCACTATTTCATCCTATGATATACCATCTAATCCTATTAATCCACCAATTCATCTTGAGATCCCTCTTGAAATTTAGTATCCATGGCCTAATTTTCCCTTTGAAGAATGAGTAGAGTTTGTTAGAGAGGAATAAGAGGAAGAGGCTAAAGAAGATAAAAATCTTAAATAAGATGACATGGATAGACCTCATTATTTCCATACCTTCAACACTAATAATCTAATCCAACTTCATGTTTATGATTCCATCCCTCCTAATGCCATAAAATGTGTGTGCATATTCAATGGTGAGAGTCATATCACACCTAATGAGCACATAAGAGATGTCTTTAATTTTTTTAGTTTCCATAAAAAATTTCAAGAGAACATTGATATTAGGCTCCTTGCCATGTACCTTAAAGGGAAGGCTCTTGACTAGTATAGGACTCTATAAGGGGGATGCATAATGGCATGGGATGAGTTTGGAGTGTTGCTAACCTCTAGATTTGGGAATGAAAGTGACCATGCTTCTCTCATACATCAGCCCAACATGATAAAGAGGGGACCCAAAAAAACAATGCATGACTTCAACAAAAGGTTTCAAAAGACTTGTCATAGGTTTCATCCTCTTATGAGACTACCTTATGGCTTCATGTTCCCTACTTACTTAAGATCCATTAGGACTAAAATTATTGTTATGCTTTAATCTATGGAAGGATCCAGCTTCCCTAAAGTATATGATATTTATATCAAAGATGAATATAATCTTATCCAATCTAGAATATTGACACCTAAATTATCTATGCCTCTTTTATATAATTCTTCTAATATTACTCCAAATTCATCCCACGTTAATAATGCCAATATCAAAACTAAGGTGGCTCCTAGGCAAGCAGAGAATAGTGTTGATTAGAAAGCAAAGTTCCTAGCCTTGGAGGCTCAAAAGAGATAAGATAATGTATAACAAGGTGCTTATCAAAACCATTAACCCTATCAACAATATTATGGTCAATAATATGGAAGAGGGAAAGGCTAGTGGCAACCTAATCCTAATAGGCCTACTATTACATACAATCCTAAGTCTACCACCAATGTAAAAGAGATGGTACCAATTTATAACAATTTGGTGTAGTGAAGAGATTGGTAGTAAGACCCATTCATGGATGTCAATCAAAATAGATAGCAAGATCTAGTGTCTCAAATGGTAGTTACCCCCCTCTATCAAATTAATAGGAAGTGATGATGAAGGTTAGAAACCTCAAGGAGAGATCTTCACCAATTTTTTGGTTGAAGACATTATTGTGCTAAATTAGGGAGCCTCTATTACAAACAATACAAGGGCCAAGAAGAAGTATATAAGATATGATATCAATATTCCTATAATCTCATCTAATCACCCTAAAAGACAACAAGATACATCTTTAAGTGTGACAATTCCAAAGGCTTCTATGATAACCCCAAAGGCTCCCCCCTCCAACAAGTTAGAATGTGGTAGATTTTGTTTAAAGTGCCTCTATTCCTAAAGTTATAAGAAAGTATTTACATCCAAGGACATAATAAAATGTGAGTAATAATTCTCTAAATATATTATATTAATTGAAGAGTGTCAAATCATCAATCTCCTTGTGGGATATCCTTCATATGCCTGGCCAAAAAGACTTGTCACAAAATCAAATGTCCACTATTCTAACTAGTTCTTCATCTTCAAATCAAAATCATGATCATGTTTCTCTTGATAATTATCATAGTTCCATTGTGTAACCATACACTGTAGATGATAAACCTCCACCATTTTACCTCACCCTCATTATAGGTGATAAATTTATACATAAATACATAATTGATTGTGGAGCTTCTACTTCTATCATACCCAAAATTATAACTGATAAGCTAGGCCTAAAATATGAAAAACATAATAAGGGGGTCATTAAAATAGATGTTAAACTTTCCAAGATGGTAGGACTGATAAAAGGATTTAAGGTTTTCTTGCACGGTTGTCACAGTTTTCCTATCTTTCAAGACAGTTCTGGTTGATCTTCCAACCCACTTTACAATCTACTTGTCAAGGGACTTCACAACCAAGATAGCTATTTATCTCTCATCTGATTGGTCTTTCTTAGATTTTATAAAGATATATATGACTTGGGTGACATTTCAGACACAACCTCTTGTAAGGTTTCATATTGAACCTTACATTGAGACAAGTTCTAATTTGAATTATGTTATTCATAAAGAAAAGGATCCTATTCTAGATTATGGCATTTCTTCCAAGCTTGAGGGCCTTGAAAATTTATTTCTTGATGAATATGGTACTAATAATTATGATCAATATCCTTATGATCTCATGGAGCAAACTGATCTAGGAACATATTGTATACATGAGGAAGGAATACAGACACCTTTACTTTCCAAAGAAGAAGGCAAAGATGAACTATAGAAGATGTTTTTTGATGGTTCAAGAAGTAAATTTGGTGCAGGGGTTGGTGTCATGTTGGTCTCTCGATCCAAACAATATTATTACACTTCATATATATTTCATTTTATTTTCACTTATAATGTGACTGAGTATGAAGGTTTGATTCATGGCCTTCAATGAGCAAGGAGAAAAGGGATCAAGAACCTACAAGTGTATGGAAACAAGTTAGTTGTGCACTAGGTGAGGGATGTGATTTGTAAAAATAACCTTTCCCTTAAGTCATATAGGCATAGGTTATGGGATCTTCTTGAAGACTTGAATGCATTCAACATTCACTCTATCCCAAAGGATTAGAATAATCATGCTGATAGACTAGCTACCATAGGATCCCAATTTGACACTCCAACTACCATAAAGGAAGAAGGAAAGTAGTCTCATATTAATATCATTATCAATCCTTTTGTACCTAATAATGAAGTGTATTTTCAAGTGTTTGACAATGATAAAAACATTGCATGCTTCTTAAAAAATGAGGCTAAGTTTTCTTCAAGAAATCAGAGGAGGCTCCAAGAATAGCTGATTAACCAGATTGTGTAACTTAGGACCAATAATATACCTAAGGGTTTTGTGTCCTTAGAAAGTATCTTTAACAATAATTATTATAAAAGGAAGGATAAATTGAGTATATCTATAAAAGAGGATAATTAATAAAGGGTCTTGATCTTCAAATACAAACTCCTCAATCTAGGCAAGGTATGTTCCACATCAAAAAAACAAGCATTCATTTAACTATGTAGATATTTTCATGACATACTTGATTGGGAATATAAATACCTTGAAGGATTTGATCCTAGCCTAGCACACCATACCATTGATTTGGAACTGTGAGTTGAACTGGTTAGACAAAATCAAATACCCATCAACCCCAAGGTTGAGTAACTCATGAGGATGGAGCTCACCAAGATCTTTAAATCTAAGATAATATTTCCCATCAAGAATTAAACATGCGTAGCTAACTAGTGTTCTTTAGAAATAATAATGGGGTGATAAGGATTTGTGTAGACTTTAGAGATCTTAATCAAGTGTCACTCAAAGATCACTATCCTTTACCCTCAATGGAGCAAATTATACAAATGGTTTTAGGTTCTCAAAATTTCTCTCTTTTAGATATCTATCTAGGCTACAATCATATTTTAGTCAATGAAGATGATTAGTTCAAGATAGCCTTCACTACCAAATGGGTAACCTTCCTTATATTAATATGCCTTTTGATTTGTCCAATGATGGTGCCACTTTTTAGAATAATGGACATGGCCTTCAAAGGTTTGATCAATTAGATGGTATCAGTTTCTCTAGATGATATAATAGTATTTTTGGAGGATAAAAATGAACACATGCAACACTTAAGGCAAGTGTTTGAAATACGTAGTATGGAATATATCTTAACCCAAAGAATTACATCTTTACTATTTATGAAAATAAGCTCTTAGGAAATATTATTTCCAAGGATGGTCTGACTATTTATCTTGAGAGAATAGAGGCTATCCTAGGCTTATTATTTCCCCTACATAAGAAAGGTATTCAAATTTTCTTGGGAAAGATAAATTTTGTAAGAAGATTCATACCTGGTTTTGCATCTTTAGTAAAACCTATCACAGCTATGCTCAAGAAGAACTAGGTCTTCTCTTAGACCAAAGAGGGTAAGATTAGTTTTGAAGCCATAAAGAAATCAATTACAAAAGATCCTACCCTTATAAATCCTAATTTTACTATGGATTTCATGTTGTATTCATTATCCAACCTTGATACTATCTTAGCCATGTTGATGCAAAATAATGATGAAGGCATGGAGCAACCAATTACATTCTTCAATCAAGGTTTATAATATTATGAACTCAATTACACCTTTGTGGAGAAATAATTCCTTACTATTATAAGGGGATTAAAAAAAATTAGACATATGGTGTCAAATAAAAAGATTCATGTTATGGTCTCTCATCCCAATACCAAGGAATGTTTTTGAGCAAAAAACTTAGTGAAAAGAGGGCAGGGTGGATCACTAACATAATATAGTATGATGTTGATATCAAAGTGATAAAATTGGTAAGGAGTAAAGGCCTCTATGAACATATAGCTTTATAACTTCATGAATCAAAAGAAGAAGCTCTATTCAACCACAAGTGTCCCTAACCAACTGGTCCATTACCTCCACAAAATTGGACATAGGACATAATCAAATTTCTCCAAAATGGTGAGTACCCTGATAATATGAATAGATCACAAAGAAGGTATTCTATATTTTAATGTATTCCCTTTTGTCTTATGAATGGTGTACTATTTAGGAGGGACAGAAATGGTGTATTATTGAAATGCATTGACAATGACCACTTTCGAATGTTGCTTGAGAAGTTCCATGATGGAAAAGTAGGAGACCATTTCTCTCCAAATACCATAGTGGCCAAGATCATGAGGGCTAGATATTATTATCCTAACGTCTCCAAGGATTGTCATGCTTGGGTGAGAAGGTGTGGATAATGTGCCTTATTTTTAGGGAAGTAAAAGCCTGCATCTCTTCCCCTAAATCCTATATAAGTGTAATAACCTTTCATTCAATGGGGTCTTGATTTCATTAGCATGATAAACCCCCAATCAAGTACTTGTCACAAATGGATACTCTTAGCAACTGACTATTTTACCATATGGGTTGAGGTAGTAGCATTGAAGGAGGCTAATGAGAGTGTCTTCTTGGAGTTTTATGAGAGCATCATAACAAGGTTTGGAACCTCTTCTACTATCATTTTAGATAATGCTCTTAATTTTATGGGTGCTAAAATAACTGAGTGGGAAAGTAATAATGGTATATTCTTGAACACTTAAACCAACTATTACCCTCAAGGTAATGGGTTGGCCAGATCTACTATCAAGAACCTAATTAGAATCATAATGATAATCTTAGAGCATAACCAAAGATCTTGACACACCAAACTAAAGACAAACTTATGGACTAATAGGATAACTCTCAAAGGGTCAATAGGGAATTATCTTTTTGTGCTTGTTTATTGAAGGGAAGCTAGGATTTCTATCTCTCAAGAGTTGTTTGCCTTAGAATTATTGCACCAACTATATTTTATTGAGAACACTCCAATAGACGTGAGACTGACATAATTAATGGAGTTGAAATATACTAGAGGTAAAACTCATCAAGCCATGCAGCATCACTAGGTATTGATAAAGGGGTATTTTGACATGAAGGAAACTCCAAGATCATTTTAATAAAGTGACAAAGTCTTGAAATAGGATGAATATAGAGTAAATCTAGGTACGCATACTAAGATTGATTCCCTATGGAGTGGACTATATGTCATCACCAAGTGCAAGCAAAGCAAATCTTTTCAGTTAACAAGGATGAATGGAGATGAACTTCCTATCCTTAAGAATGGGATACATTTAAAACCTTGCTAGTAAAAGTTGAAGGTTTGTTTTTTAAATGTTGGGTTAGGTGTGTGTTTCCTTTCTTATTATGTTATGTCCTAATAAGTGCTTTTGAAGGATAGTGTGCTTTGTTTAGTTCCTTGCTTCATATTTTATTCTTATTATTTTATGTGATTCATGTGTTATTTAAATAAATTTATATGTCCAAACTATATACTTATGACTCCATAGCCCAATGGATAAGATTAGGCAACTAGTCATGACATATCAATCATGCCACCCTTGGGAAATCACCAAAGATGTTGACCATTTTTTTCCATAGGAAAAATGGATCAACCCCCTACAGTGAGAATCTTTTGTAAGGGGTTTTTTATAATGTTGTAGTGTATGTTGCAGCTTATTTGATGTCATTTCATATGTCATTATAATTTTTAGTCATGGCCTAGCTTATTCATTGTGTCTTTTGGTGTCTTAAAGTTATTTTTTATCATATATGTAGGTAGCATATTTTCATGGTGTTGAATAGTTACAAGATCAAGTCTAGAAAAGCCTAAGGTTACACTTGGGAGATATTTTAACTTTGGCCAAGTGATAGAGCATTTAGATTTTCTTTAGAGGAAGTTTTCCACACAAATCCTACAACAAATGTATAAGGCTTAATTCTTTTGGGATTTTTGTTTCAGCCTTTTGTCTAAGTGTTTTATTTCTTGTAGAAGTTTTATTTCAAGTCTTGTGGACTAAGTGTCGGGAATTGTTTCAAACAATTTGTCTGAAACAATAATCTCAAAGGTAATTTATTTAGTAAGATGGGTCATAAATAAATCTTGAAGGATATCTTTTCAATAAAGTTGGTCCTTTATAAAAATCTTGAAGGACACTTTTTCTAGTAAAGTGTCCTATGCACTTTTCCCGAAAGATCTTTTCTTCAAGCAAAGTGTCCCAAACACTTTTTATGAATGATAATTCTTTGACAAAGTGGACCTTTGTAAAAATCCCAAAGGGTAATTTTTCAAGCAATTTTCCTCTACAATTTTCTTGAAGGGAACTTTTATCAATAAAATGGTCCACTTCAAGGTTTTGAAGAGCACTTCTACAAGAAATTAATCTAAGACAAAAGTCTCAAAGGGCATTTTCTCATACAAAGTGTCCTATGTACTTTTTTGAAGGATATATTTTTCAAATAAAAAGGCCAATAAAAGTTTCTCAAAGGGTATTTTATCTAGAAAATGGTCTAATATAGAAGTCTCAATGGGCATTTTTCTTGACAAAGGGTCCAACACATTTTTCTCGAAGTGTTTCTTCTTAGGAAAATGGTCTAGTACAAAGTTTTTGAAGGGTATTTTTATTTTATGAAATGACACTTTTAAAATTTTTGAAGGGAAATTTTAGAAATCCCAAATATAATCTCAAAGGGTAAAGGTAAATTCTAAGGGCATAATTCCTTCGAGAAAATTATCTCAGATAATTTTCTCAAAGGTAGATTCCTTTTAGAGATTTTATCTTGAATCAAAAGACTAAGGAAAAATCCTTTCAAACATTTTATCCATGATAATTTTTTAAGGAAAAGATAAGGCAAAATGAATTCCTTCAAAAAAAGTGGTTGAGACACAAGCTTGAAATAATTGTCTAGCAAAAGCTCCAAAGGAAATAGCCAACAGGATTTGTGATCCTAAAAACTGCATAGACATCAAATTCAAGCCCTTAAAACTAGTTGTTTGGATTTGAAAATCCAAGGATGTTCATACAGATGTCAATTTTAGGCTCATGAAATAGCTTTTTATATTTGAAAATCTAGGATGACCCTATAAGTGTCAATTTAAAGCACAAAAAATGATCGTTGAAGTTCAAACATCTTAAGACAATCATGCTAACGTCAAGTTTGAACTCGATGAAAATCTATTTGTGTAAATTTGACAGTCTATAGGATGTCATTTACATTTTTAGGATGATAAATGATGGTCAATGGGATGTCAAATTTAATGATAGAACAAGAAAAATCCTATTGAGCTTAAATTTGATGGTTATGTGATCATTAATTATAGTCATGAAAACATCATTTGATAAGAACAACGAAATCATTTTTAAGATCATGAACTAGTCATTGGATTTCAAATAATGGATCCCAATATATCAATAGTTGGCATTCAATCATGGATTAAAGATCAATATCACATGAATAAGTCAAAGAATTAGTGAATCTCAAGAACAAAGGTGTGATGGAAAAGTGGCACAACCACGTGAGTCTAGGTAGAGGATCAATGGATCATGTTTATTTGCCTCTGGTAGATCTAATAGAGTGAACAAGGTTCAAAATGTCAAGGATTGAAGTCAGTCCTTGATGACCAATCAAAACAAAGGTCAAAAAAGTAAATCTTAATATGGCAAAATAAATAAAAGGTATGAATCCAAGTTCAAGCATAGTTTAGTTCAAACCATGTCCAACATTTTGAAGGATACCACCAGGGTGAATGCATGGCCTCCAATGGTTGCATCTCCAAGACCAACTTCCTAAAAGGGACCACCTCTCTCCAGTATACACATCACAACTAACTAGTTTGGAGTAGTTTAGCATCGAGATAAAGCCCTAACAAATTAATCTGATTGTTCTAACCACATTGATGCTAGAACCTAGTTTGAATGCTTAATTCCACCATTGTAACCATTAATGAGGATCAAAGAGGTAATATTATAACTATGTAATGAGTGAAAGTGATGGGGATAAATCAAATGGTCTAAATGAGCATAATTGGTAGAAGAAATTATAATTGTAGTTCAATATTTGAATTGATTGATTCCCTTCTTCAATGTCAAGGACATTTTTTTCTTGTTGGCCTTTCTTTTATAAAGATAGATCTTGAGCTATTGTAAAATGACACACACCATATATGGTGAAGCCTTACTATATTAATGTTATATTATGCCTTTAAACATTAATACAAGTTTGTTTCAAAGTTTTGAATAAATTATTAAGTTTGTAAGTGATGTATGGTGATGAGAATTGATAATTATCTATCCTTATTTCCCTTATCCTTTTATGTTTGAGCAAGAGTTCCTAGTCTAACATATCATATAGAGTTTAGTGTAGTGTGTAAATCTTTTCAAGTGTAAAATTATCCTTCAAGTGTGAAATCTATCTTATGGTTTATTTACCTTGTGTTTTTGTTCATATCTCACCTTTATATTGAAATACTCACGTTAGAATATATTAAAACCTAAAGACTAGTCTATATTTTCTATTTCAGTGTGGTAGAAGTATGATGGTCATGTGGAAGACATTCTCGATGCATCACTTTCTATAGAGTAGGCTCAATTTATGCATTTTATAACTCTTTTCCCATAAACAATTAGTATCTTAAGTGGAAAATATTTCACAATATATTAAGGGAGCTAGCCATTAAACCTAGAGGCTCATTTCCAATATAGGTACACCCACATACCTGTAAATGTTCCCATGTTACCCAAATTTAGGAGAAGCCTAAACATCCTCTTCTAGTGTACAAGATTTGGTGGAAATATTCACATTGAAAGCTAGATGGAGAGTGTATATCTAATCATATTAGTGTTAATCCTCTAATTGGCCAAAATTAGTTTACTATTGTACAAATTTCAAAGATTGATCATATTATTATAGCCATGAATGAGACTAGGGACTATATAACTACCCTAGAATAGGAAGTTCATGGCCATGTTAAGGAGAACAATCATAATGAACTTGAATAACATCCTACTGAGCAAGAAGTTTCTTAGGAACCTAGGCAATAGGAGGTACCTCAAGATGCAAAAGCATGTGTTCCTTTTGAGCTTGCATGTGACATGTAGAAAGTTAATCCAATCAAGTTCAATGTAACCATTCTATGAGATGGAGCTAAAACATAACTAACTAAGATGGAAAAGTATATTGATATTAAGAATTACTCTAAGGTTACAAAATCATTTTGGGGAGAAAACTAGTTGGTTGGTAAAGTAGTTATGTGGTGGTAAAATAAGAAATTAGAGACGAAACTTGACTTTACCACCACCACGTGGGAATAGTTCATGACTTTGTTCAAATCATGATGGTTGCCCCAACTCTATTTTTATCATAATCTAATAAATTTTAGAATCTAAAGTAGAGAGACTTTTTAGTGAATGAGTACTAGGAGGAATTCACCAAGATCCTAAACTATGTTCCACAATATCAGGTAGATGAAAGGTTTCACATCAAGAAATTTATTATGGGATTAAAACCCCAAAGTATATGTCAAGTGGATGTGCATGGGCCATCTATTATATATCAAGTCTTTAAAAAGGTAATAAAGTAGGAGAAGAAACTAAATTAATTGGATTAGGTCAAAGATAAATTCATGAAAAAGTTTGGAGGTCCCAAAATAACTTTCAAAAAGAAAAAATTGAAGAGGAGTGGAAACTCTAAAAACCATTTCAAGAGTCATAATTCCATGTTTAGCAATGATTTAAGCAACATAAAATTGGTAAATGGTTTAGGAGGTTCAGGGGAAATTAGAAATCTAAAAGGAAAGGACAACTTGGTGGATGTTTCATCTATGGAGGTGATCATTATTTGAGGGAATGCACTTAGAGTAAATATGCTGGTAAACATAAGGGTTCTACTCTATAACAAGGATATTTCTAGCAGAGAATCCATTTATCTATAGACAACTATAAAAATAAGTTTTAGGTTTTTCCTATTGAGTTATAAGTTACTTTATTTGGTCAAAAAAATTAATTTTGATTGACATAAGAGCTAAAAAATGTTTTATTGCTCCTAGTATGCTTAGCAAGTTGTCTAAAAATGTTGGGGTTATGGAAAATGCATGGTCAATTCAATATGAGAATGAATCTAAGGTTAAGGTTGATAATGTTTGGTCAATGCTAATTTCAAACTACCTAACTTCACTATGGTATTGGATTTATTTTCAGTCTATTAGGTTCATATGATGTGATCCTAGGAGTAAATTGGTTATCTCAACATAAAGCCAAGGTAGATTGTTTACTTAAAAGGGTTGAATGTCTATATGATTTGGCTAATCAAACCTAAATTCAAGGAGAAAAGAGGGAGCTTAATATTGTACAAATTTTAGAAATTTATTTAAATAAAGCTTAAAAAGAAAGTGTGTCTAGCATTTATTATAAAAATAAATGAGATGGAAGAATCCAAGGAACCTTCTATCGAAGATTATCCTTTTCTCTAGGAATTTCAAGATGTTTTTCTTGTATAATTTTTAAGTTTAACCCCTAAGAGAGAATTTGATTTCTTAATTGACATCATTCTAGGGTTTCAACCATAGTTTAAATTCCCCTATAGAATGAAGACAAATGAATTAGTAGAGTTAAAGGTTCAAGTTCAAGAGTTTTTGTCTAAAGGGTTGATTCAACCAAGTTGTCACCATAGAGTACACCATTTCTTTCTATTAAGAAGGATAAAACACTTCACCTATGTATTGATTAAAGGATGTTAAATAAGGAAATCATCAAAAATAGGTATCCTTTACCTTACATTGATTATATTTTTGATCAAATGCATGAAGCATTAGTTTTATCAAAGATTTATCTTTGAGTAGGATACCATTAGTTAAGGATTCATGAGAAATACATTCTGAAAACAACCTTCAAAAATCAATACAGAAATTATGAATTCATAATTCTCCTTTTTGGGTAAATTATTGCACCAAAACAGTTTATGAATCTTATAATAGTGTGTTTAGGGATTATCTAGATCATTTTGTGTTATTATTTTTAGATGATATCCTCATATATTCTCAATCTGAGGAGGGACATCTAAATAATTTGAAATTAGTTTTACAATAGTTATGAAAGCATAAACATTTTGGGAAGCTATCAAAGTGTGCCTTCTTTAAAAAAAGGTATAGTACCTTTGGAAATTATATTTACCAAAGGAATATCCATAGATCCCCTATAAATTAAATCCATTATGTAATGGACAACACCTAAAAATATTCATATTTAAGAGTTTTATGGGTTTGGCAAGATATTACGAGTTGTTTGTTCCAAACTTTTCTAATATAGCAAATATGATTACTTCTATTTAGCATAAAAATAGAAGTTCATGTGGTCAATGAAGTTCAAGAAATATTTTTAGGAGGTGAAAATAAGACTTACCTCAGCACTAGTATTGAGATTTCCCAATCCAAATGGCCAATTCTTGATAAGAATTGATTCTTCAAAAGATAGCCTTGGGGGAGTTCTCAAGCAAGAGGTTTTTTTTTAGCTTATAAGTCCAAAATGTTGAGATTATATGAGGAAAATTATTACCCATATGATCTATAATTATCTACAATTTTTCATGCCTTATAGGTTTGGAGGCATTATCTATTGGGAAAACTATTTGAGCTCAAGACTGATAACTTGGGGCTCAAGTATACCTTCACCCAACATAAGTTGAATTCACTTTAGAGGCAATGGTTAGAGTTCTTTTTATATTATTATTTTTATATTAAATACATTAAAGGAAAGTAAAATATTGATGTAGATCCCTTAGTTGATGAAATTATATCAGGAGTACCTTTCATGATCAAGTGGTGAAATTCTCTCTAGGAGATGAATTTTATGAAAAATTAAAGCTAGCATTGGTTCAAAATGCTCATGATCCTAAGTTTGAGGGATTTAAATTCAAAGATGATGGTTTTTTGAGGTAAAAAGGTAGGATTTATGTACTAGATAAGGAAAATTTGAGGAGTGTAGTACTCAAGGAACTATAAATTTCTCCTTATTCAATCCATCCAAGTGTGAGTAATCTCTTAGCAGAGCTGAGGCCATTATATTTCTAGAAAGGAATTAAGAAAGATGCAATAAATTTTATCTCTCAATGTTTTTAATGTCAATGATTTAAGGTTAAGACTAAGCATCCTACTGGGTCTCTATACCTATATTCCATACCAAAATGTAAGTCATAGGTCACTAGGATGGACTTTATCCAAGGGTTGTCAATGTCTCAAAACCAACATGAAATGATTTTGGTGGTTATTGATAAACTCACAAAGGTAGCTCACTTCATTCCTTTTAATGTTTTAGATGATTCACCTATGCTTTCAAATAGATTCATCAAATAAGTGTATAGGTTGCATGTATTTATGGAAAATATTATTTTAGATAGGAACCCAAAAAATGAGTTCTAGATTCTAGTTGACTCTTAATTCAACTTTGGGTGCTCAGTTAAACTTTATTATAACTTACCATCTATAAATAGATAGATGAATAGAGAGGATGAATTAGGTTTTATAATATATTTTAAGGATGTACTGCATGGATCATTACTACATGTGAGAAGAATACCTTTCATTGGTTAAGTTTGCCTACAAAAACTCATAATAATTAGTGTTGAAAATGGCTTCGTTTGAAGAATTATATAGAAGGTGTCGAACACCATTCAGATGGGATAAGTTAGAAGATAGATTAGCCTTTGGTCTATATATGCTTCTTGAAATAGAAGATCAGGTTAAGTTAATAAGATAAAATTTGGCTAAAGCCAATGATAGAAAGAAGAGTTATGCTAATTTGAAGAAAACAAGGTAGATTTTAGTTGGATACAAAGTATTTTTATATGTTAAACCTCATAAAATATTGATCAAATTTAGAAGATCATCCAAATTATCTCCTAGATATGTGGGACCTTTTCAGGTCTTAGAAGTTGTCAATCCCATGGCTTATAGGCTTACTTTGTCACCAGCTTTAACACTCATGCATAATGTTTTCTATGTGTCTTATATTATAAAGTATGTTATTGTTCATTCTCATGTACTAGATTGGAATGCTTTACAAGTTTTGGATCCCAAGGTAGTCACAATAAAACATGTTAGAATAATTAACACTCACAAACTTAGTTTGTATAATAGATAAATGTCATAATGCAAGGTCTATTATGACCAATATTTTTAAAATAGTGTTACTTGGGAAGATTATGAAGAGTTTCATAAGTTTTTTCCTCATTTATTTTCTTGGTATCTTTTTTGGATACTATGTTTATTTTATGCTAAACATTATTTTATTTCAAAAAAATTATTGAAATAAGTGTCATTTAGATGATGATCAGCTTTAGGGGGAAGTATGTTACATCTTGATTTTACTCTAGACTTATGATTATTGATTTTTTGGTTAGAGATTGAGTTACTTGATGTGTTAAATAATTGGATTAGTTTTATGTTGATTATGGACAATGTTTATTTCTTATGATCACAATAGTTAAATGATAGTTAGTTTTTTGTATTCTCTTATGATACATTTTAATCATGATTATACAAGTATATCTTGTTACAATTATTTATTATAATTTTTACATGATGTGGTCTAACTATTTTTCAATTATACTAAGGTATATGTAGTATGGATTCCACCCTACTAACTATGACCAAGAGAGGGTATCATTAGAGAGGATGGTGTAAATGGAGACAAGTGGAGCACAAGAGAATGATACGGGAACCATGCACACACCACATAAATTAGAAATCTAATTATTGATTATTAGATGGTTAATATTGATTTTAATAGTGTGAATTATATCATTGATGTATTTTATTATTTGGAATGATTTATAATTATGTGCATATTTGTCTAACCTTGGTAGTGTGTTTTCATTTATGATATTCTTATATGTTTATCTTACTCCATTATCTACAAAAATATACCATATGTGTCGAATGAGTTAGGCATGTGTTTACATGGGTAAATTGAAATGTTTTACTTATCTTACTTCATGTATGTATATTCACCATAATTTATGCTCTGAAGTCCTTGACTGGTCTTGTTGTGATGTGAAGTCTAATTATGTTATCTTGACATGGTTACACTTTTATCTGGTAATATTTATTTTGAATAGTATAATAGCATTATATGTAGAGTGATAATTTTTTTGTTATAAAGTAAATTGATTTCATATAGGGTTTTTGGATTGACCTTATGACATGGTGGAATAAGATAAATTATTTATAAAAAAAGGGGGACTTGAACTGTTTATTGATTCAATGGTTTTAACCTTAGGCCATATTAAAATTTGTATGTTTCTGAAATTTAAAAGAGGTGTATCTTTTTGGCTGAGGCATAATGTATATTACATGGTCAAAAATTAATTTTGAGCCTTTTGATTAGAGGCATGATTGCGAGGTTTAAGTCAAAATCATTCAAAACATACCTTTTTGCAAGGTAAATAGTTTATATTTGTTTGGGTCAAAGATATCATTTAGTTTTATAATGTTTAAATGATTATATGTAATGGAATATTATGGGAATATAGGGTTCATAACATATGGGATTTTAGAGTTTGTGATCCATAATATGAACATTGGTTGACTTCAATTAGTTACATGGTTTTGTGATGATGATTTTTTTGACTGTTTAAATGACTATGGAGATTTTTGAGCAAATGATTATGTCAAAAAAAATTGCATATCAGTTGGAAATTGATGGAGATAAAATAATGATGGGGGTTATACAGTGAGTCATGGTGGATATATAAGAATAAAAGGAGAGCACAAGATTAAAAAAATACAAACAAGAAGAATTATGGGTTTTACTTACCTAGAATTTGAGGTATGGTTTGTTTTAAATATATTTCTAGTTTAATCTATTGAAACCATTTTATTGAATATAATGTTGATGTCTTTAGATAATTTTTTTTGGTTTTTTAAGGTTTTGTGTGTGTGTGTGTGTGTGTGTGTGTGTGTGTGTGTGTGGAAACTAGGGTAATTCATTAATGACCCTAGGGATGGGATCAACCCATCCAAAAGGTCAATAACGAATGAACTTAAGTCTCCATTTATTTTTTGTTAATGGCTTGATAAATTGATAGTTGTATTTCATGATATGATGTCTTTCTAATCGTACATGAAATGACATTGATTATGTAATCTTTGTTTGTTTGAAATCTAAATATTTTAACATTCTTATGTTACCTATTATGATTGACATTAAATAATTAGGTGTAATATAATTCCCATACTTACTTAGTGCCATTAATAGGAAGATTGGAGTTGTTCAATTGAGTTGTGTGTGTAAAATTGATCGATCTTGAGATATAGAAAACTATATTAAAACTTTTGCCAAAGTACTATTTATGATTTAAACATTTTCATTTCACCTATTTGATTTAGTTTTCATGTATTTCATGATATGATGTTAGAATGTATATATTTATGATATGTTACCTGTGATAGTTATCTTATAGCACATGAGTTTATAGTTAACTTTATTGATTTTTACACTATCACTATTTGTACATCCATGAAGGGAAGGCCATTCCCTTGTTGGGAGATTGTGTGAGGGATCAATGTCCATGGTTGGTGTGTAAAATCACTTAAATGATAGTCTCCCTCCCCTTCTAGCAATTAACCGATAGAGTCTTTACTCAATTATTTTTAGATATTAATGAGTTATTTAAGATTCATATGTTCTATGGAACATTATATAATTTTAATCTGATATTCAGATATGTATTATTATATAATTGTACTATTTGATGTAATTATATCACAATAGTATTTAGATGTAAATTATGTGTACTTATTGAATTATTAATCAATAGTGGTTGAATTATTAACTTGGATTATTATTGTACTTTATATTATTAAACTTATGAAAGCAAGTCAACGCATTTTATATTGATCACTAGATAAATGAATCAAACACTTAAAATTTTGGTTAATATCTTAGTTTATCTCATTTGATGCATTTAGTTAGGGATCATTAATGTTGAATTAATTCTAAATTTGAGTTTAAAAAAATATCCTAACTCTAGTTAACCCTGAGGGGTTGATACAATATCAATCAAGTGTTGAGTCTTATGTTTGGTATAAGGATAATGGAGGTTGTCTCCCTTGAAGTTGCATTATGGATTTATTCCTTCCTAAAGGAGTATTGTAAATTGTTTCCATAAATTAAGGGTAATTATTATATTTTTGAATATATTGAATATTGTTTAATCATAAGGGAAAATAAGATGAAAATTTCTTACCCATGTTAAAAATGTCTTACCCATGTTTTGTTGTATATGAACATTTCATCAAAAAATAACAATAAAATTTTATACAAAAAATTCCAAATTATATTTTTTTTCAAACTCTAAAACATATATGGTGCATTTGTGAGTCGAGAGGGCATCACTAGAAATTCATAATGGCCCTCCTTGGTTATAAAAATTATTGTATGTATATTCTCATATGTGATTCTTATTATATGATAACCTTATGAAATATCAAGTTTCATAATGTATACATGACCATGTAACTCATATTGAAAATCATTAATTAATATATTTGTAAGTATATCTTTAATCATATACTTTTTGAGTTCCCTATAATATCGACACATGCACTGGGTGTCATCCATATTGCACACCATCAATATTGGATAAGAATAAGTAATATGGCTATGTCATGTAATTTCTATCTCAGTGTCATCCTTATTACACATCATCAACATTAGATAAGAGTAAGTAATATGGCTATATCATGTAATTTCTACCTCAATAATCTCTTGTACCATATTCTCAATTTCACTCTTTTATACATTGGGTACCTATAAGGTGTAATGTTGTCTAGTTGTATTTATAGTACCAATTGAATGTAATGACCATGATCCATTTTATTTGGTATTTACTTTATAATATCTTTAAAAATATATTTAATGACCCTAGATAATTAATTACCCATAAATCTTGTGGGCGAATACATTTACTTGTCAACCCAATAAAGTATGTTTTGATTAAAGTTTACACTATATATGTGTCAGTAGTTTCTTTTGATTGAATAATTTTTGGTTGATATTTTAGTTTTTTTTTTTTAATATTAAATTTAAATCATATATATAAGTAAATTCAAAACTAAAATAAACCACACTTTTCAATAAAATTAAATCCTCTATTAAAATTAAAACACATTTGCTGAAAGTAATGCTTGGAAATGAAAACTAGTATGTTTTTCTAGAAGCTTCCCACACAAAAATAATTAAACATGGATAAATATAATTCAATTTATTTTTAATCTAAAAATTAAATAAAATATTTCACTAATAATGAAATCAAAAATTCACACTTATAAGAAATTATAAAATCAACTTGCAAGATATAAATACTCATAATATAAACAAACTAATCTAACAGATGGAAATATCTAGAAAAAATCCTCATGAGTGGGGACATTATTCATTATATTATATCATTTGTATATTCCTTAAATTAATATATATTACTCCAAATAAGTTTCTATTCAATGATAGAACTAATCCTTAGCAAAGAAGGAATCACTATGATTTTGATTACATACTCTATTTTAGATGAACTATGGATGAACATACTAATATTTAATAATTTGTGACTTATAACTAACCTATAGTATAAATATAGAAGGAAAATCATATTTTGACTAGCCTGAAAACTAATGGTTACAACATTAACTCATAGTAGAGCTTACAAAAAAGAGGATATAGGTGGAAATAAATTATTATAACTGCCTTAAGGAGGTTATCTCACAAATCACAATCCAATGAAAATGAATTTGATGTAACAAAAGTTAAAATGAAATATAATTTGTTTTATAAATACACACATTATCTCACCTTATTAACATAAAATATGTAACTAGGTTATAAATATTTATGCAGTTCAAATTAACTTTGGTTAGAGCTAATGTTATGCAAAGGTTAGTCATGAAGGTTTATCCTTAGTTAATATATTTATTTATTATCCATTTATTAACATACACAATATGCATATGTTTCCTAATCAAGTCTCTTTATTAATATTTATATAATTATGAAACATCTGTTACATTCTGCATATCTCTTTCTTAAATACATCTACACTCTTTATCTATTTTTATTTTACACCTTATTCCTCTTATTATTCTCTCTTTATGTTATGTTATTATCTCCTTATTATATTTTATAGTATTATCTTTATTCTCTCTTTAATGCTATTGAGTATAATATGATATGATTATCTTTTGTGCCATTTACATCATTATATACCTTTTAAAATCCAAATGTTACATCTCTTCACTCATCATTACTTTTGGTAACCATTGGATTTCATTTACTTGCCTTCTTAACTACCAATTAAAAGATATTTACATATATGTTATGGTATATATGCATTTTCCTTGTGTAAAATATTATATATTATTCATCTAAAACTTTTGGAACATGCCTTGAAGCTTTATATGATACTGCACATAAAATATGGTATGATTATGGTCTCTACACTGAAATGAGGCATGATTTTTGCCTATGTATTGTATATTTCTCCTCTTATAATTATGATAAATAATTCATGCAACATTTATGTGGAATTTATAATTTTATCTCATCCTCAAGACAATTATAACTATTCCTAAGATAAACAATCCCCAAAAACACATCTACCTCATACTGTTATGCAAAAAATGATACAACCATTTTACCAAAAAAGGGTAACACGGTCAACATCTAGAAACTTAAATGTATAACATAAGATACCACATTATTATTGATCAAATCACCCAAATAGAATTATATGATAGTGTTACACTTTATAAAAAATAAACATTCTTCAATTATGATTATCCTAAAATATTTTAATTAAGTGTATTGATGTTATTCATATTCACAATGTCAATTTTTCGCTCCAATATTATCTCAAGTTACCACAGTATTTATTTGTTAAAAATAAAACACCTCAATGATATTTTAGAAATTATCTTACTATTATACTTCCTTGGAAATTAATTATACTATGTGGTGACATAATGTAATGCTTTAATGCTTCATAATATAACATATAATTTTAGAAGGACTTAAATATATCACACATGGTTATTACTTTGTTATATCTATATCATTTCCTTTATAATACCTATGGCATGTGTGAGGATTCTTCCACACAAAAAAATGCTTTTCTAACTTCCAACTACCATTTACCTCCATCTTGAAACATTCTCTCGCCCTTGATACCGCACTAGGCTGTCAATTACCAATTTTCAACTTCATGGCCAATCCATTTATTTTTATTTTATTTTTTCCATTTATTTTTTATCTTTTTTTTTTTTTTTTTTTGTATTTTTATTAAAAAATCATATTTGTTTTTACTTTTTCCCCTTTTTCAAAATTGTTTTAATGTTTTCTTTTTTTGGAATCTATGTTATATACCTTCAATCTGGTACTAAAAACTCTATTACTTTCCTTGTTTTGTCTTCTTCCCAATATTCCCATGAATTTTACATCTTTTGATTATCTTATAACATATTAATATTGGTGTACATAATTATTTTTATCTCTCCATGTTAGTAATAACTCCTTCTCACCTAATTTTACCTCTAATTTAAGGCATCTTACATTATGTCTTTCCATAAGCTTCTTTACTTCCTCATTTGTATTATAGTCTTGTAGCATTTTTTCCAATATTCTAATCTTGCACCATCATTTAGGACTACCTTCCTTTGGGTTTTTAGTATCTCCATTAGGTTTTTGGTATCTGTAGTTGATATGGGAACTCTCTTATTTATATGGAATAATGTTTTTACTCATTTATTATGTTCTTTATCTCTTCATGATGCAATATCTATCTCTGAGTTTGAATCAAGTTTTCCACTCTCTATGTTAATATGGTTATCCTTGTTTGATTCATATTATTTATTAAATTTATCTTCTTCATGACATTTTTCTATCATCCATGCAGAATACATACCCATTTATAATGGTAAGTGGACTATTAGTCCATTTCCTTCCATTATGATTTTTTCACTTTTGAATCCAGTATCCCATTAATATATGAACCATTCCAAATTTATTAAAATCAGATATGATGCATTATTTTCATATATTTAAATGACTTCAATATCAAACATTTTCTTAATCCCCATGAAATTTACTTTTTCACGTATGAGTTCACCAATGGGAGATCTTACAGTTACATCTACTAGATAAATATCATATGTTACCCCATGTAATGGAAAATTTCCTAAACTTTACCAAGTAATCAATGACATTATATTAATCTCCACTCCTAAATCCAAAAATCCATTCTTAAATTCTTGCCTCTTTACTTACACTTCCAATAATGTTTTTTATTTTTCCATATGGGTTATTTTGAAAACAACTTTCATTTTTAGGTTTGAATTTTTCTTAACTTATCATATCCTCTTCCCTTTATCTATTTCTAATTCCACATATAAATCCTCAAATAAATATACAATTATTTCACTTTATTGGAACTCTTCCAAATCATGAACCACTTATTTGCATTTTCATAGTATCTCAATGACCATTGTTTCTTTTTTTGGCATTAATTGTTTTTTTCATCCATTCTAAGCATTCGAGGTATTTGTTATATGTATTTCATTACATCATATCATTTATTGAGACTATGGTAATCATTTTATATGAATTTTACCTTTGAAAATTATCATTCTTAGCATCTTTTCTATGTTCATATCCCCATTTTTATAATGTTTATTATCTATGAGGCAATTAGATGGATCATGTGTACCATTTTCCTGATGGAATCCAAAAAAATTATAATTTCCATCCATATAATTTCCTATAATGTGTCCTTTCTTACCTCATTTACATCAAGTGATCATTTCCATATCATGGTTATATTCCCTTCCTCCTTGGTATCCTCCTATGTATTCACCTCTATTATCTATGTGGTATCCTCCATAATATCCTCATAGGTTTCCTCCATAGTACCAACCTTGGTATCCATTATAATTTTTATTTTATGGGCCTTTTAGTCCTGTAATTGTCTCTACTATAAATGGTTTTTTGATATTACATTCGGGGGTTGATAACCATGTACTATTGGGTTTATGATATAACTTCGATCCACTTGCAGTATTTTTTGATCAATTGTTTCTCTCCATCTACTCTCATTACATGAATCAACTCTATTCTTCCCTTCATATTAATTAGTGTATGTAACTTCTTATACTAAAAATAACATCCTCTAATCATGTTGTCCTGACTTCTACATAACCCATACCATATCCTTTATTTATATGGTTTCATTGATATTTTTATTAGTGTTACTATTCTTCTTAATATCTCATAATATGGGATATTTTATTAAATATGTCCATCATCATCACATATCACACACCACGTTTTTGGACTTGCAAAATTTTTGGTGAGGTAGAATATCCTACTTATCCTTTCATCAAAATTTATCTCTTCAAACTTGAAAACTTCAATTATTACTTCATGTTTTCTAACTCCATTTTTGCCACAAAATAATTCTCCCTTATCTATGATTGTGTTTCTAATCTTACCTCCATTTCTAATGTCTCTACAATTGTTTTATAATTTATTCCTTCCATGAAAGCATGTATATATGGTACCAAACTTGAGATTAACCATTATATCCTTTATTTTTATTGTAATGATTCTTACATATTCCTCACTACTTTTTTAAAATGTTAGTCATAATCCTTAACCATCTCATTATCTTTTTGTATAAGGTGTCTCAACTTAGTAACACTCTCTTTTGGTACATCTGGGTAGTGAAATTAATTTTTAAATGTTTAATATACTTCATCCCATGACATATTATGATTTGGCCTTATCTTCATATACCATTTAAATGTGTCATCCCTTCTGATACCTAAAAAATAAAAATAAAATGATCTTGGGATCATTTTATCCCATTACTCCTCTAATAATAATCTAGTAATAACAACTGTTCCTCTAAAAAATTTATATCTTTCCCAAATAGTAGTATTTTCATATTATTTTATCCCATGATTGGAAAACTAGAGTTATATCTTATTTATCTTAGATATTTTATCTTCTTCCTTTAATTTCCTCACTATACTCTATGTAACTATTGTTCACTTCTTCACTCTCTATTTATTTATTATTCATACTATCAACATGGGGGATGGTGCTTGGTCCAGGGGGTTCGTGTCCTTTTTTTGTATCTTTTAGTTGGGTGTTTGGAATCAAGTGTCTTTTCATATGTCCTTTTCATTTTCTTTTTTATCTTATTTTACCAGTACTTATTTAAGTTTTTCCTCATAAGTAATCTAAATTTTATTTCTATATCTTCATATAACTAATTTATTATTTCCCCTCTTTCATTTTTTCCCTCATCCATATTATCTCATAAAATCTCATTTTTGTTATTTGTTATATGTTATTCTATCTCCTTATCATCCTTCATTATTTTATATTTCTCTCATTTTTCTTCAATTTTAATTTTTATACATTTAATATATTCAATTTGTTTTTTGTCTTCCTAATCCCATTATTATAGTTTTGATTTTTCATTATATTTAATCCCCCCAACCTTCATATAGTATTTATCCATAAGATACATCCTTTCAAGGATCACCCCCTTCTCACACACCATCCTTAGATGCCTATCCCCTTGGATAGGGATACCACATGTTTTTAATAGTTTCCTTTACTTGAAATGCATTTGGGAAAAGAAAATTCTTGGATATTTTATTATCAAAATATTATTTTATTCTTAATGTGAATAACTATCCTCTAGGCATTAGATAACCAAATTCCAAGTGGTTCCACCAAATGTTAACATAAAAGTTCTAATTTGGTTATAGATGTTTATGAATTTAAAGTTAACTTCGATTAGAGTTAATTTTATGCAGAGGTTAGTAATGGTGGTTTATCCTTAATTAATATATTCATGTATTATCCATTTGATCACATACACATTAAACACATGTTTCTTACTCCAATCTCTTTAATCGTATATATAATTACATTCCACATATCTCTTTACTCTACACCTCTATACTCTTTATATTTATACACTTTATCTCTTTTTATATTACACCTTATTCCTCTTATTATACTATCTTTATGTTATGTGATTATGTCTTTATTATATCTTATACTATTCTCTTTATTCTCTTTTAAATGTTTTGAATTATTATATGATATGATATGATTCTCTTCCACGCCATTATACACCTTTCAAAAGCTAAATGTTACATCTATTCACTCATCATTACTTTTGATAATGGTTAGTTTACACTTATTTACCTTATTAACTACCAACTAAAATATATTTACATATATGCAATGGTATATGTGTATTTTTTCAATCTAAATTATTGTATATAATTCATCCAAAATGATTGGAACATGCCTTGAAACTTTGTATGATATCGTACATCAATTATGGTATGATTTTAGCCTCTATAGTGAAATGTGGTATGATTTTATCCTCTCTAGTGTGTATTTTTCCTCTTATAATTATAATGAATAATTCACCCAATGCACATATTTATCTATTTTGAGCATGTATTTGTCATAACCCATAGTAACAACATTTACTACTTGTTTCAAGTGAATGAATGGCTACAAACTAGATTACTCAATGGCTACAAGTTGGTAGTTAACTCATAGTGAAGTATGGAGTAGATAATAAATTTTTTCAAGAAACTCCACCTTGATGGATATAAATATAGAATGTCTTGAAAAGAGTTAAGAACATAAATAATCATTCATTCTTATTAATCAATTAGTAATACAAAATCCATAAACTCAAAAATTATACTTATCTATCTATAAATCATAAAATTTAAACCATAGCCATAAACATGTACAACATATATATCATGTGATTGATATGAAAGTAACATGTTTCAAATAAAAATGATGAGTCTATGAAGGAAAAATATAGTAGGGGTTAAGTATACCTATATAGCAAGATGAGTGCCATTTTCAATCCTCATTATTAAATCCCAACTTAGTTTATTGTACATCCATGTGTAATATAATGAGATTAGTTTAGAATAAAAATACATGAAATATGCATATAAATTATAAATCACATGGCTGATTATCTCCATTAATCAACTTAGTAAGATACACTATGTTCTTCACAATATATTTCTATTCTTATATTCATTTTTCATTATTGTGTGAACCTTCCATATCCAATCAAAGATGGGATACTAGAAAGGATTAAATCTTAATCTCAATCAAATAAATTTAGTTTTGTACTTATTTAATATAATACAATATATAGTATCTCTTACATTTGTAATTCTAAAATTGTAAACAAAATAAGGCTCTTTTTATTTCAAGGGGAAGATAAGTTCCTTCCATCTATCACCAAAAGCATCAAAATCATTACTCCAAACTACATTTAGAAGAAATACATAATTATTTAGGACCTCAAGCTAGCGATTCATTATTTTTTAGCTAATGATGTAAATTATATTAATTTTTCCAATCAAGAAATTATCAATCTTATATTCTCAAATTTATCCATGAGATATATTCTAGTGGACATATATACTTCCATTTATTTCAAACACACTTTATTTCGATCAACATATTTTTTAAATAATATTATTATTCCTTAAGCCAAATATCTCAAACTAAAGGGTTAGGTTTCTAATAATTATCAAATATCACAATATAACCATGTTGTTAGAACCCACAAAGTAATTATCTTATCTACATTGAGTTGGTAAAATATTATTCATAGTTTTTACCCTATTTTGGATTAATAATAACCATAAATAAGATAAAAACTAAGTGGATAATTTATATTATAATGTATTATAAATATAAATCTAAAATATTGAACATAGTTTAACAATTTTAATTCATGAATATAGAAAGTATAATGCAAAGGTGAGATATGAAGTAATTAAATACCTTGTGAGAAACTAAGACTGTGCATAGGTGGTAGTAAAAGTATAAATATAGATTATAATTTGCTTAAATAATGATTTAAAGTTATATTCCTGCCCAAATGCTAAAGTTAGTTTCTATATTCTAATGTAGACAATTTTGTATGTGTATGTTTTTCACTTTTGTTAAGGAACACATTGTTGTGAATGCTTTTATTATGTCTCTATATGTGATCTCAAGGTAGGATTATGAGTGCAATACCCATAAATATATCTCCTTAACTTAAAACATATAATCAAGCTTGTAAAAAGGGAATAAATGTGAGTTGAGATAACCCCAACCACTCTCCATTAAATGGTTGAATGCTTACTATATATCCAATAATCTAAAGATGGAAATCAAACCAAATGCATTTTTCCCATTAGGTGTTTTTTTTTAAAATAGTGTTCCCTTAATTTATAAACCTATAATATATCTATTGATACTTGAAAAATTATATCTTTGGATTTGTATTTAGGTAATTTAGACATGGTTATGACTCGATCCTTGTGATTGATTGGTAAATTAGGAAGAATATTGCAGTGCATTTGAATGTGAAAATGTTTGAATATGATTCCATAGATGTTTTCTAGATGGGTACTATGATTACACCTATTTTTTATTTATATGAGACTCTTTTGGTAATTTTTCATACCAATAACATGATATATGGATGGGATGACCCATAGGAATGATTTGAATTTTAAATGTGATAATCACTTGGGAAAAGATGAAATCATTAGACTCAATCTATACCTTCAAATAGTATGTTCAAAGTATAACACTATTTTATAAGAGATAATAATTTTGAAATTATGATATGGAGATGTCAAAGTAAGATACACAACGATTTTGACACTCTATGGGATCTCTTATAGGTTATTGATAGCAAATTTGGAGGGTTATACCTATATAAGGCATGTGGATGTAAGAGAATAGTGAATGAGATTGGTGTATGTACACCCAAGTCATGTAGGGTGAAGGTAAGTCAAAAATTAATTGAAAAGTATCAATCACTAGATTTTAATGTATAAAATTTCCCCCTTTTATTTTAGTATTGAAATGCAATACAAATAATAGAGTTAAAGGATAAATAATCATATTTAAGTGCATATAACACATTTTTTATTTTATATATGATCAAAACATGAAACTTAAGTAAACTTGAAATGAAAATATGTCACTCAAATATCCTTAAAATAAAATCTAAAAAATGCATAAACTGAAACTTGAATTTGAAGAGCAAGGAAAGACTACACCTATAAATGCTTAAACCATGATACCATGTAACTTGTTAGAAATTATGGTTCCCTATTGAAAATTTTGATATTTGTGCTTAATTATTAAATAAATTAGATAATTGAGGTGATTATGACCTAAATTTGATGGCCTAGGGGAAATAGAGAAATATTTATAAATTACATTGTAAAGGAAATATTTCACACAAAAATATTACTATATTATTTCAAGATCCTTTTTACAAAGCACATGAAAAGATTTGTAGAATTTTCATGAGTGGTTATGGGATGCAACAAAATTTACCATAAAATCAACTTTATTAAAAATTAAACTAATTATAATATTAAAATAAAAACTAATTTAAAATAAAAGACTTTGGATCATAAACCCAACAAACTCCCCATTGATCCAAAGGGGTATAGATGATGTAAATATGGAGCTATGACTATGAATGCATCTATGAATCTCTATTACATCTAAAATTTAGTATATTTTAGATTGTGGTATTGATCAAAAACTATTACACTCCATATGTAAGCCCACCTAGTGATTTGTGGCATAAAAAGTTGATGAACATGATCAAAGCCTACTCATCCCATATGATCATCATATTGTATTGTAGTAGAACCTGAAAAAAACCTATCCAACTAAATCAACTCTTACATTATTTTAAGATCTTTTTTACAATTCACATGAAAATATTTACAATATTTTCATGAGTGGTTACGAGATGCAACCAACTTTCTCATAAAACCAACTTTATTAAAAAGTAAACTAATTAAAACATTAAAATAGAAACTAATTTAAAATAAAATACTTTAGATCATAAACCCAGCAAACTCCCCCTTGATCCAAAGGGGTATAGAAGATTAAGATCTAGAGATATGACTATGAAGTCATAAATGAATCTCTACTATATATGCAAGTTAGCACACTGTACATCATGATACTGATCAAAATTGATGTTGATCTATAAATAATCCTACCTAATGAGTTATGGCATAAATAGATAATGAACATGATCAAGGCCTGCTCATCACCTATGATTATCATACCATACTATAGTAGAAACCAATCAAATCTTATCCAATTACATCAACCCACATAAGGTCCCACACAAGAAGCCATCTAAGTGATCCTCCATTATTATATATGGCACATTTCTTAGATGCCCAACAATCACCAACATCATATGCATGCCTTTGCTCAACACTTAAAATGATATAAAATCTAATGTTGACTAATATAACCATTGATGACTAATTAAAGGCCACTATATAATATATTCCCCTATTAGGTGAGAGGTGAGAAGCTATACAACATAAAAAAAAATTCAAAATAATCTATCTACTCCATGTCATGAATATCAGGGATAAAAATCCAAAAATGGAATTGAAATAAAAAGCACAAGCCAAAAATTGCTATCCAAGTAGTGAACCTAAATTCCAAGCAAATAGTGAATTGGAGAAGGGAAAATATCCTCCAACCTCCATGGATCTTCCAATCTCCAGTTGACTCTATTTATCATATTAGATCCTTAGTGACCTATAAACACCAAAATTTAACACCATCATCATTGACAACATAATCAGTGGGACACATTGTTACAATCTTAGTTTGATGTATAAAATGTATTTGGAGAAATATGTTCAATAAATTTGGCATAAAAATCACATAATGAGGTTCAAAAATATAAATTTGACCATTCCAATGTGTCTATATTGAAAACCATGAAGATTGCTTGATCACACGACCACCTTTCAAATACAAGAGTCATAAAAATATCACAATTACACCCTTATATCACCAAAGTCATTTTACAAAGCCTTTAAAAAATGAATATTCTCTTCAAAAATAATATACTAAAAATAAAATATTTTTTCAAAAGGGAGATTAGAACCCTTGACCTCCTTCTTATAAAACTCTACACAAAATAAGCCCTTCTAATTTCTCTAAGTGCATTCATAAGTCATAATGACAAAAAATTATATATAACCTAGATTTTTCTAGTCTATGTGAATAAAAAAAATACTTGGGTGTGGTAAATTAATTCATCCAAAAATATTTTTCCAAGTAAAAAATCTAAACGCTTACGTAGCTTTGTTGGGGCCCACAAACCCTGTGATTTTTGAAAAATTTTAACTAGAAACTTTAGAAAATGAAAAAAAAATCTTGTAAAATTCAATGCTTTGATGGAACTTCTAATGCCATTCTACTTTGGAAAAAAATCTAAAATTGGTTAATCACTGTTCCTAGCCATACAAATCTATACCAAACTATACAACTCTAAATTTGCAATTGTTTAAGACTCTCAAGAAGGAATTTGATGGAGTATATCTAGTTTTTGAATAGTTTGGCATTGATTAGGTTGTACAAGTTTAGACATGGGCCATAAAAATCATAGATTGAGCTTGGATAACATCTTAGAGAGATTTGAATACAAGATTTGATCTTTTTAGGAATTTAAACATAGGCAAAAATGAACAAATTCATTATTTGAAAAATGGAAGTCATACTATCTCATCACAGAGGTTTTTAGATTGAAAAAAGTTGTACAAATGGCTATTTTGGTAGAAAAAGGGTTTGAAAATTTTTAATTCATCAAACTAAATCCTGAAAACCATTCCATAATGATGAAAATTAAAAGATTTGAATCTAATGAAAATTACAAAGCTTCTATAGGCTCATGGTCATACAATATAGACTTTACCATGCAAAATTACTCATAATCCAATACAAAATATTTAAAAAAATTAATATTTTGATAATTTTTCAAAATATTAACACAAAGGGCATACCACATGTATTTTTCTAGAAATGACTTCATGTGAGGCTTATTAGTATCTTTGTGAATAAATCTTTCACCTTTAGTGTCACTTGAATTTATCATGCTCTCAATAACCATGCTCTGATACCATTGATGGCCTAGGGGTAATAGAGAAATATTCAAAAATTACATTGTAAAGGAAATATTTCACACAAAAATATTACTATATTATTTTAAGATCCTTTTTTATAAATCACATGAAAATATTTATAGGCTTTTCATGAGTGGTTACAGGATATAACCAACTTTCTCATAAAACCAAATTTATTAAAAATTAAACTAATTAAAACATTAAAATAAAAACTAATTTAAAATAAAAGTCTTTGGATCATAACCCAATAGAATTTTTAAAACTAAGGTAGGGTCATGGATTAGGAAGGTAAATTCCCAAACCCTCATTGGAAAAACAAAAGGGAGTAATGGAAATGTTGTTGAGCATCACTAAACCTTAACCACAATAACTCATGTAACTAATGTTGCATTGATCTTGTAACCCTAATATGGAAGGTGTGAGCCACATATTGGTATTTTTATGAGTAATGACAAGGTCTTTGAGCATCATTGAACCTTGATCATATTACCTCAAACAAATATGAATCAACTACTACATATGTACTTATATATTCAAGGATTCTCACTTCTAGGTACCATCAATTATGTTTGAAAATAAATAATTATAATAGTGTGTATTTTCATGAACATTATTCATGCCTCAAGAATTTGTTTTAACTGTTAACTATAATAGTGATAATATGACTAGTGTTCATTCCCTCAATATGATGTAATCATTGTCAACATGATATAAAATTTTATGCATTATATGTGTTGAATCTAATAACTTTTATTTCATGATGCTAGAAAATTAGTCCATATGCATTGCATATGCCCCCAATGTATTTGAATAAGTGAATATCTAAAAACATGTAACTTGTAGTCTTGTAAACTTTTATACACCTGCATGGTGTATACATTTAAGTGTATTTGAATCTGAAAATTTTTACTCATGTTACTAAAAAGTGAGTACACATGTGTGGCATATTACCCTATAATATGATATGTATAAATATATGTCTCATATATAAATTGAACTGATATATGAACAACTTTAAAATATTTGAATCCTATATTAGGTTTGAAATATAAATTTTATGCTCATTAAGGCTTAAGGTTCTATGGAAATCCCACTAATATTCCCCATTTTAAGGTGAGTTATGTATCTTATGAGTTGTTCATCTACAAAAATAGTTAATTATATCATTTTATGTATATAAATATATAATCATGTAGGATCATGTCAACATGTAGATAATATTTCATCATATTAATGTATGTGTCATCAAGGCATATATAAAACATATGTAATGAAAATAATACTATTTTCACTTCAAGATATATATATAAATGCATATAAATTAGTAGCCATCACTGATAAATGCACTGAAGAAGAATAAATAATAAAATATGCATCATATGAATCATAAAACCACATACATCTGGTTAACTGTGTCATATAGATCATGACACCTACAAAATAATAAAACATGTAAAGATCAATAGGTAATTTAATGTTCATGATGCACATAATAGAATCACACACAATAACACTCAATTCTAAACATAAGATGAATGATTTCATATAAGGTACATGAATGTGTCACAATAAACAAGGTTAAAGGGACACAAATATGTTGTAAAAATAATTCCAAGGGGAACACACAAGGGACATAAATATGTTATAACAAACAAGGCCAAATGAACACACATAATAAACAAGAAATTACTAGCCTATCATTAAATAAAACAACATTAATGAAGCATAGAAAAATTCATAGTAGTCTACACTATCAATGTATGTCAATGTCACCACCTAGTCAAGTGACATATCTATGTAACATTGTATAAAGTATAAGTAATAGAAAGACATGTGTAATAAAATAATTTATCTAAACATATTAAAAGGTCAAATAAAGATATAATTTTTAATAATGTAACCTATGGAGTAATATTCCCCGAGCATTGGCATAGCCCCTAGGTATAGGAAAGTCCAACATCTATGTATCTATGTACAATCTATATTTTATTCCCTACACATCACTCATGTATACCATGAAAGCATGTGTGTATGAAAAAAGATATTTTGTATACCCAAAACATGTAATACATAAAAAATTTAAATAATTTAAATAAGATATATTCATGCTTAGGTCTTAATTTTTTATTTTTTGAATATTTGAATGTTTTTATATTTTTTAAATATTTGATTTTTTTATTTTTTAAATATATTTTTGAATTTAAAAGACTATAACCAATTATCTAATTGAGGTGATTATCATGTTCAATTCTTATATCATATGGTGCGATGGTCACCTTTTGTAAGTGAAAGGTATCATGTATAGGTCTATATGAATGTGAATCTGATAAATTATATCGTGTTGTATTATAACCCTCATCATCACTCATTAGATGTTATGTATGATGAGTGACTCTATAAATTCTAGGACTATGTGTAATATATTTTATATTTGGAGAATTTATCAATGTATGTGTTTAATTATATAACACACTAAACTATTTTGATGCTAGCTTAGTATGTGTTATAGTATATAATGGCCTCTAGAAGTCTTGAATGTCTATATGATGTAATGGGCACTGAGTAAATGGTTTTCTAGGAGAATCTACTTCTCTCCTCTCAACTAGGTGTGTAAAACTATATTAAATAGGTGTAACCACTAAATCTTTATAATGATCTTGAATATATCTAACCATTAAATATATATAATGATTTTAAATAGGTACAATAACCAATTATGGTGGTGGTGGGGGTGGAGGATTATATGCCTATGACTGAATAGGGTACTCATATCAATTATTTAGAGATGTAATAATCTTGATTCAATGTATATGCTGGGCATATTGATTCACTAAAGAGGGTACTATGTGGACATCTTGTATCCAATGACACTAAAAACATGTAAAATACCCATGTACTTAGTAAAATTATAGCCACTATTTCTAAGTCCACATGAATAGGTATCACAATATGCCTAATATTGTCCTATATCCATCCATAGAATCCCTTGACTACTTTATTTGTATCTAATATATCATTTTATAGTATCCAAGAGTGTTGAGAAGTGTTATTATGCTATATATATATATATATATATATACACACACACACACACACACACACACACACACACACACACACACACACACACACATATTCTCTTGAACGATTTTCAATCTTGACACTATGTATAGGGTATACATTAATGTAAGATAGTATAAAAAGTGAATTAAGATTTGAATCATCCTAAAAACTTTCACTATCATCAAATTTAATTGTATCTCACTATGGTGATGTGATTATAAGTGTACCAATAATATTTTCTAATGGATGACCATATGTCAAAGGGGGAAGATGTGCATTGTACATATAAATTACCTCTAAACTATCCTTAGTTTTTTATTTCCTCGTGATTTGGAAATTTAGTAGATAAAATTTCTAACTATGAATTTCATTTTTATAGAATCCTTTGTATGTGTGTTAAGCTCAATAATGTTGTCATCAATGAGATCTTGTATCTTGTGCCTTAGCTTTAAGCATATATTTGTTTGAATGTCCCATAGGTAAATGATAGTATTAGTATGTATTACTATCATAACTCCTAGATAAATGACTACTCATATCAACCACTTATGATGGATGGAGACATTTGATTTTTACTTAAGTAACTTTTGTAAAAATATGTTAAGAGGTTGACATATTATTTAAAATTTCCTCTTTTATGGAGATGATAAGATAAGTTGATTTGTAGGTTATGATACTAATTTGACCATGTTTTTTTTCCTAGTTCTTGGTTTTTTATGATTTAACCTTATAGATTTTCTTGATTTAAAACTTTGGTGTTAGAGTAGTTGTAAAATTACATGCATACTTAAGTTTGTTCAAAGCTAGGATCTCAACATCTTGATCTCTCATTGTCTGTAAAAACTCATTAAAAGACTTATTTTTTTGAATAATATAAAATCATGAATGGATAAATAAATATTTGATTAAATATTTCTTATAACTCATTATTTACCATAGGATTGGTCATCTTAGATAGCATAGTATTATACTAAAGTACATAGTCATTAATTGACTCATTAGACCCTTTCTTGAGTTTTGAATTTTTTGCATAGGATAATAACTCATCAATGTTGATAGAGAAGTGTGATAGAAAATAATTTTAAAAAGGATTAAATTCTCTAATTGATTTGAGGGGAGATCATATAACCACCATAAAGCATAGTCTTTAAGACTGTGTAGAAATAACTTGGTCAATAATCTGTCATTGGATACATAATAAAAGCATGTCAAAGAGAAGGATATAATGCATTGTATCACCTTTACCATCATATAATGGAATATTAGAAGATAAAAAAAAGTGTGGGTAATGGATAAATTGAAATATTTGGGGATGAAAGATTAAGAAGTAAATCATGTGAATCTATTAAATAATTAGATCTAGAATCATATTGCTCTATTTGTAACATCTTACCTTACTCTAAAATCACTTAATAGGATGGGAATAGGCTGGTGTTTTATAGTTTTTATAATATTGGAGTTATATCCCTAAATAATAAAGGAGCTGAGCAATGTAAATTAGTAAATAAATATGCTATAATTAACCTACTAATTTGTGTAAATAGATTGTGTTTTTACCTTTTATGAATATAGTAAAAGTGAGATAAATTAGAACTTAGCTTATTCCAATTGATCTGGACTGAGACAAGGTCTAATACTAGAGAAGCAAAAATGAGAAATAGTCAAAAATAGGTCTCTGGACTTCATTTCTTGATTGGATAGGAGCACCAAAAATAGGATTCCCTGATGTCTAGCATTATAGTCCTATTTTGATGTTGTTTTTCTAAGGCTAAAATATTTTTGGTTTTTGTTTAGAATGCTTGTGCTACCTTGTCACTAAAATTTTAGGGTTTGGGACCTTGCAAAGCTCATTATGTGCCTATTTTAATCTTTAAAACTCTTAAGATCTCCTGGTGCTTAAACTTGAATACAAAC
Organism: Torreya grandis; assembly: GCA_037957365.1. Lineage (NCBI taxonomy): Eukaryota > Viridiplantae > Streptophyta > Pinopsida > Cupressales > Taxaceae > Torreya > Torreya grandis. The sequence goes on from JARHVA010006398.1 coordinate 465,902, forward strand.
TTGGGAAAGAGAAGGAATGGGTTAGTGTGTAAATAATATGTTGGGCGCACTTCACACTCCATGTGTGGTCACGCTACCTACATAACAATACTCTAAAGAGGGATCAATCTAATGTAGATCTCCCATTAAATGTCTTGATAAAATTTGTGTATAACCAATGCAACTAGAATGCAAAATTGGATGTGCTTCAACTAGTTAGGGGTTCATGTATATAGTTAAGTAGGCTTTTGAATAATATTGGAAGGTTATATGCAAAGAATAGGGAAGAGTGATTAAGTGTACTCTCTTTTATTCTTACATCTCTCTTTAAAATGAGTGTCAACCCTTATAAATGGACTTTTAATGGTATTTTATAGGTAAAATAATGATCATGGCTTAAATGAATTCATGTGAGGTTAACAAGGAAAAATATAAGGAACTAAAATAATCTGCCATTAGAAGCAAAATTGAACTTAGACAACAACACTAAAAATAAGACATCCTAGGTTCCAACACTCCTATCCTATTTGGGCACTATTGTCCTAAGGGGATGAGAGCTTGGGGGATGAATTCGGGCTTAAAAGGGTTGCTTGGGTCTAAAAGGGATAAGTTCAAAAAGCTTTGGATGACTAGGAATCAATGAAATAAGTAGCCTAGAAGGGTTGTATGAGCCAACAGGGGGACCTATGGATTAGGTGTCTTAGCCATATTGAAGTTGTATAGTTTTTCATTTTACATGACTAAATTTTCCCCCTTTCTTTTAGTGATGCATCAAAGTGAAATACTAGGAAAAAGGAAAATAATAAGCATACCTGAGCTTACTTGTAAGGTTGAAGCTCATGAATATGTGTGATACTAGATGTACATAGAGAGAGCACACTGTGAATTATGAATCTATAATGAAAACATAAAGTATATTAGTTCTTAATAGATATGATATATCTAAAATAATAATGTATAAGATCTGAGTAATAGGAAGAGAAAGGAATGAATACACCTCACTAGGTATGTGAACTAGTACAAAACCTATTGTGATGTTGGAATGTGTTGGATGATGCTAAGTGTGTGTTGAATCAAGAGTAATATCATGAATGGATTTGAGTGCTCAATTCCATAGAAAGTGGCTCCATCATCACCAATTATGTGAAGTGAACAAATCATGCATGTGCTAATTGATGTTTGGACTATGTGTCCAATCCTTCTAAATAGGTGGCTTAAGAATACAAAGGTTAGCTAGACCTTTGGCTCTAGCATTACCTCATGAAGTGAAGATATGAAGTGATACCAATATAGAATATATTTAATATGAGATGGCTCATGGATCCTATGGATGTTCTATAAATTTGACCATGTGGCATGGATAGTTTGAATAGATGCTAAAAATTAGGCCATTCTTAGCCATTTTGAGAGATGGAGGTTAGGCTTATATGAAAGCCTCTCCAAAATTGATGCAAAATGCTTATGTGAAAGCCAACTTAGGAAATTGGGTACTCAAAAAGATAAAATTGTATGAAATATTAAATTAGATGTGATTTTAACCACATAAAGATGGAGTAAGGCACTTAACTACTAAGAATTCCTAGAATAAATTGAACTCAAAAAGAAAAGGAGATCAATGTGCCATGCACATTACCCTCAATCACTGATGTTTAGAACATGGGTTTTGATCTGGAGGTTATGATAACTACCTAATATAAACTAAAAGTGAGAACCATCATGTCATGCATGATAACCCACTGTATCTGAGAAAACTATATTAAAACTATTGAATCTAACTGATCTAGAAGTGCAAAAACTATCCTTAGACTAAACTTTTTTTCTATTTCTATAAACCTTGAGTGTTGTTTTTCCTAGATAGGAGCACCAAAATATAGACACCCCTATGTTTGGTGCTACTATCTATTTATGGTGTTGTTGTCTAGTGTGAAAACTGACTACTAATCTGAAACTATCACTATTGTTTTGCTCTTGTTTAACTATTTTGACCTCTAGATTCTATATTGAGTGTTTTGAATGCTTTAATTTTGAATGTTAAGATGTTTTCTCTTTATGAAAAACTCATATTTGATGCCCCCTCTTCTAAGGGTAATAATGATGAACCTACAATATGTGCCTTTAGAATAAAAGAGTCCTACAAGTGTGTTAAGTTGTATAGATACATGATATAGCATCGATATTTGACAAGATATCTATATATCTAACAATATTTGTATTGAGAGATTTTTAGATCAATAGGGGTATGCCTAGATAGATATAATAATGTGAAAGCATATGCATGATACTGAACTAGATTGGTAATGTTAGATATTAGTTTTTAGTTGTTAATAAGCATAAAGGGATGGAGCAAGATGTCCATCATGGCATATAAGAAGCAAGATAAATGCATGATTAGAATCATGGCATTACACATAGTGAGGAGCAAACAAGTAAACAAGCATACAAGGGTAGACAAGGGACCATGCAAATAAGGGACATGAACACATGTCACTCAAACTAGAATATAAGCATGAAAGGCATGTCCAAATACCACATACACATACAAGTGGAATAAGCAAAGTTGGCACAAGGCCCACAAGCAAATGAAAGAGTAAAAACACATGACATTGGTAGATGTCCTAAGGCACACACATGAATAGAATAAAAAGACTTTGGTAAATGTCCTAAGGCTTAAGTAGGAGACAAGATGGAACTAGAAATGCAATCACACAAGCTATGCTAAGCAAGGAATGAAAGAAAGAGTAAATTGAAAGATATAAACACATCTAACTAATCAAATAAAATTTGAAAGTATGCAAAACATGTGTAGTACAAGACTAGGTATATGCTAAGAAATACAAAAGTGCTAGGTACTGATGAAATGTTAATATAGTAATTTGTGTAATCTAGTAAGTAATGTGCATTAGTATGATAACTTAGAGTGTGTAGTGTAAGAATGACATAACTTGGATGGTGTAGTCATGTAGAAGATGCCCCCAGTGGATGTGTATATCGATGTATGTCTTGAATGTAAAAGTAGGAATGCCCCCTCAATGGGTAGAATAAAGCAATCAAATAGTTGGATGTTATTACACACACTCAAAGAAGATCAAGTGAACAATGGTTGACATATAATAGCATGAAATAGTAAATGTAAGTCCTAGCATGATATTATTAATGTAAACATGTATGATGCATATAATCAAAAAAAAATTGGTGTTTTTACAATTTTTGAATGTTTTTGTATTTTGAAGTTTTATATTGCTTTTATATTTTTGAAAATATTTGAACTATGTATAATCAAGAAAGAGAGTTTATGTACAATCATTACTGAATAGAAGTGATACTAACCAATAAGTCTTAGATAAGACCCCTTTTCATAGAGTCCTATATCAAATAATGGGATCATGTATGATCGTGAGGCATGGTGGAGTGTCTGAGATTGTGTAGCTAAAATCTATGTACATTTTAATAGTTCTAAAATGTCTAAAGTGGAAACTAAATTTTGGGTCTCCCTATGACTCTAAGAATTGGATGTAATTTTAAGGCTCTTAGGGAACCATTTGAAAGTAATAAAAGAAGCTCTGTGAACATGTTGTCTTTGTGTAGCTATATGAGACTATAATGTAACTACTCTAGGTGTGCACATTGTAGCTGGGAGCTACCTAGAATCCTAAAATTATGGGGGTGTATGAACACTCTATATTGGTTATGGATGCTATAACTATGGATGGATCAAAATTATAAGCTATACTAAAACTAGAGGAGAAACTAAGACCAGTGGGAGAACTAGAGTTGGTGATTATAAGTTGGTAGATGGCTATGAAATGGGGAGTGGTGACTCATATGGAGCTCCACCAACTATAATAACTTGATTAGCATTAATGAATTTCACACATATATGAACTATGGAAGGTACTACCCTAAGTTTTTGAATCCATGGTCAATCAATTAATATGTCAAAAAATCCTACACTGGGAACTATAGTGAATGGTGTGGCCACATATGTAGGACTAACCTGTAATAGAAGTACTATCTCACCTAATTAACTTTGTATATACCTATTAAAACCATTGATAACTATGTTTTTTAGATAGATATCCTACTCTGAATAACCCAAATGCTATAGAAGTGTGAAAGTGCACATGTTAAGACTGGAACCATTATCAATGATTACATTATGAATACGATGATTATGAACATGAGCTCTAATAAAAAGTGCATTATACCTTGTATTATCCTCCATAATCTCCTGATCTGAAAAAGATATCAAAGGCCTGACTAGAAATTTGGACTCATACACACCTATCATACCTCTCAAAGGATGTGCCTCAACTAAATGTGCCTGGTATGTAACTAGTGAAGGATGTGTATGATATATATGGTGAACACCTAATGTGTCTTCTTTATCCTATCTAGAATGTTATGAAAATGGATCTAAAAAGATTTTTAAAGCTTTATATTATGTTTTCTTTACCTTAGGAGGCTCAACTGAAGTGCCCAAATCAAGTAGATTGTCATATATCAAGTCATGTATCTTATGTCACAAATGGATGCATCTATTTGTTGTGTGGCTTGGTGCCCTATGAAAATCACAAAATGCATGTTGATCATATGCCTTTGGTAGAGGCTTTATTGGATCTTCTTCTTAGATAGGTGGGCGAGTGATGATGGTACATTCTAATAACTACTATAAAACCCTATCTAGAAAATTTGGTAGATTGGTAAATGCACAACGAGGAGGTGCCCATAAAACCACACGTTGAGGGGGCTCAAAAGATACATTAACTATTAGTTGATTCTAATTCTTATTATCATTGATTTTGACCTTGTATGGAACTTTTTTGTTACTCTTATTGGTTGTGTCTGAGATACTTGAATACTTGTGTTTGCCCATTGAAATTAACTTGACTTCTTTTCCCTTAAGTGTATAACATAATTTAGTGAAGGAAGAGAATATTTTGAAAAAAATAGATTCATGTGGTGCTAGTAGAAAGCTCTATTTGAATATGTCTTGTATCTCTTTATCAGCCATGGGGCTAGTTAACTTAGCCAGAATAATCTTGTATCTAAGAACATAATCTGTGAGAGGCTCGTTTGACCTTTGTTTATACTATGCAATCTATGCATATGAAACCTTATCACCAATTTTGATACTAAAATGTGTTAGGAACGTGTTTTATAAAGGATTATAAATCATGACCAACTAATTTGATAGACTATAAAAACATTGTAAAGCATAACCCTTTAGGCTCCATGGAAATATCTTGGTAAGTAGCTAGTCATTAGGTACATAATCCAAGCATACTATGTGAAAATCTCTCAAATGTGTCTCTAGATCACCCTTATCATCATAAAGAGTAAGCTTAGGTTGAATAAAACCTTGTGGCAAGGGTGTAGAAGCAATATGATATGCCAATGGTGTATGTAGAAGATAAAAATAATCCAATGCCTATATATGTATAAAAATACCTTGCTCAAGATGTTTCACCTTGGATTGAAGAGATATTATCTCTTGCACAAGGACTACCACATCAAGAGATAGGGATGTACTAGCTACAACTAGTGGCATAGAAGAAAGTTGGGTTGTTATATGGGGTGATTGAGACATAGTTGCCCCTATAGTGTTATTTGCAACTGGCTACTCTAAATGACTAGAAGACTCAACTTGCTTAGACTTTTTGATTTCCATGATAGATTTCAAAATTAGTGTATGATCTTTAAGATATTCCTTAATTTTTTCTTTGAAATTTTGTAAAACCAAATCTATGTTGAGGACTACTTCATTGTCAATAATAGGTGGTATTGGATCAGTAGTCCCATGTGGTGGAGAAGGAGCATTGGTTTGTACATCATCATTTTTATTTTCATACTGCCAATGATCAAAGTTATCCTCATAGAAATTTTTATAATCTGGATGTGTAGAATCTATGACAAGAATCTGATTTGGTTTTTTATTCGTGGTATATGGTCAAGTTGAAGGAATCTGAGTGAATTTAGGAGGATTTCCACTAAGTCTTGCACTTCATCTTGAGGGAAGAGATGCAAATAACTTAGGTGGTATATGTAAAACAACTTGGATAAAATTAGAAAAGATTAATTTAATATAATCTAAACAAGGAACTGGAATATGCATAGAAAGGATATGGAGCTTCAAAACATGTAAGGTGATACCACAAGAAGCAAAAAGGTGTTATTATATGCAACTAAAGATTTTTCATAATTATTTATGTAAAATACTATGAATTTTAAATTTTGAAGTTAATTTTTTGATTTAAATATTCAACTAAAATGCAAAAAAATTATTGGAAAAAACTTAGAAAAATAACTGGGAACTAGTTGATGCAACTAGGGTTTGAAAAGATTTTTTTTCAAAATTAGCATAATAATTTGAAATTTTTTATATGAATTTATATAATTTAGCTTGAAAAATTTAGGAAAAAATCTAAAAATATTTCTAAAATTAGAAATATATTTTTCCTAGTTGTTTGAAAGTGTTTGTATGCAAATAGGACCTAATATGTACAAACTAGGGTTTGTATGAATTTATTGAAAATATTTCAATTAATTTTTAGTTTTTTTTATTTTTAAATTTTCAAAAAATTAGAAATAATTAGACCTAGGGTTTCTAGTGTTTTTGTGTGAAAATTTGAAGTAAGTCGGGTTCACCAATTGTTTTATTATTTTTGGAATAGTGGAGTTATATCCTTAAATAATAAAGGGGTTGAGAAATGTAAATCAACAAATAAATATGCTAGAATTAACCTACTGATTTATGTAAATAGATTGTGTTTTTAACTTTTCTAAATATAGTAGGAAGTGAGAAAAAAATATAACTTATCTTATTCTAACTGATCTAGACTGAGACAAGGTCTGATACTAGAGGATCAAGACTAAAAATTAGTCAAAAATAGGTATTTAGACTTCATTTCTTGATTGGATAAGAGCTCTAAAAATATGACACCCTATTGTCTGGTGTCATAGTCATATTCTAGCACTATTTTCTTGAGGTTGAAATATTTTTGGGTTCTATTTGGAATGCCTGTGTTACCTTGTCACTAAAATTTTAAGGTTTGGGACCTCATGGAGCTCATTGTGTGCCTATTTTAATCTTCAAAACTCTTAAGATCTCTTGGTTTTGAACTTAAATGTAAACTTGGGAAAGAGAAGGAAGGAGTTAGTGTGTAAAGGATGCATTAGATTCACTTCACACCTCATGTGTGGGAATGCTTCCTACATACCAATACTCTGAAGAGGGAACAAGCTAATGTAGTTCTCCCATTGAAGTTCTTGGTGCAATTTATGTATGATCAATGTAACTAGAATGCAAAATTATAGGTGTTTTAGTTGGTTATGGACTGGTGCAATGATTTGAGTAGGATTTTGAATAATATTGGAAGTTTGTATGCAAAGAATAGGGAGGATTGCTTGAGTGTACTTGTATTCTTGAATCTCTCATGAAAATGAGTGCCAACCCTTCTACACAGACTTTAAATGGCCTTTTATAGGGAAAATAATGATCATGGATTAAATTAATTTGCATGAGACTGATAGGGAAAAAGATAAGGAACCATAAGAATCTGACCATTGGAGGTAAAAGTGAACTTGGACAACAATGTTGAAAATAGGATACATTGGGTTCTAGTGCTCCTGTACTATTTGGGTGTTGTTGTCCTAAGGAGATGAGACTTGGGGGGATGGATCTATGCCTTAAAGGGTTGCATGGGTCTGAAAGGGATAAGTCTAAAAAGCTTTGGATGACTAGGAATTAGTGAAATAAGTATCCTAAAAGGTTTGTGTGAGCCAACATGAGTACCTATAGATTAGGTGTCTTAGACATACTAAAGTTGTACAATTTTGCATTTTACATGACTATAGTTGGTCATGTAGGAATAGGCATGGTAATATAAGATAAACCTTATATTTCCCCCACACCTTGGGTGGGCATCACATTTGTAATTAAATGTGTATAAGAATAAATATTATTGATAGTAGTGGTCTAAATACCTATGGTGGAATTGGTAACTCCAAAAGGTTAATTGATAGTAGTAAATGGATCTTGTTTTTTTGCCTTAGATGTTATAAACCTATGTTTTTTTATCCCTTATATTTTATTATTATATTTATGATCTTATCTAGTTCTTAAGGATGTTGGAAAATTATGTTTCAAATTGTAGATAAGGCTTTCACTTGGTTAGGATCACCACTAAGATTTATTCTTTGTCAGTATTCATGAATATCTTGGTTAATATGTTTTGAATTAGTCATATCAACGTAATCATTTATTTTTACATATTCATTTATAATTACAACATCAAAATAAGAATAAGAAGAATATTTAATATGCATTGCATTTACTTTAACCATTTTAGATGAAGTCAAATAAACCTAATTATGCTCAATATTTTCACCATTTAATATATCAATTTTCCTTAAGAGGTATAATGGAACTAACCTTCTTAGATGGAATAAGATTAAATTATATAATTATACTAAAGGCTAGGTCCAAATGTGAAAAATATTTATTTTATTTATATGGGAAAATTAGAAATTAGAACTAACACACTAAGACAAAAATATGAATAAATATAAATAAGGACAAAACCTTAATGCTAACCTATGGTTTGGCAAAGTTAAAGAAATATTTGGATTCAAAAATATGTTTTAACCCTATTTTATATTAATGATACCCTGTAAAAGATAAAAAATATGGATTCAATTCATATTGTAATGTATAAAAATTAAGCATAAATATTAATCTTAAGTACTAAGTTGGTTTGATAATTTACCTTCTTAAATTTTAAAATTACAATACAAGGGTAAGATACATAGTTGTTAATTACTCTGTGAATAATTGTGACTATTCACAAGTGTTAGGGCAGGCACAAAGCTAGACTATACATAACTCAAATTAAGAGATACATTTATGGGATCGCCTGAACATTATAGTCAGTCTCAATTGCTACCATGATTAATTTTATTTTGATTCTAATGGTTTTATATGTGTAAATATTGAATATATTTACTGATACATGTCATTATGAATTTATTTTTTATGCCTTTGTTTTTTATTCAAGTTCAAACTATGCATGCAATACCAAAAAAATATTATTCACTTAAAACCCTAGGTCTATTTTCTCTAATATAATTAATTCTATAAAAGGGTAATAAAGGTGATTTGAGCTAAACCCAATGACTCCTTGTTGAGTGGTTGATAATTTCCTATATATCCATTACTCTAAAGAGGGAATCCAAAATACATGTAGTAATCCTTGTTAGGTGAATGTGTGCAATAATTCTCTTTGAATTTATGAAAAATGTAATCTAGTTATTGGTAATTGACAAATGATAACTTTGGCTTGGGATTTATGTGCTTTAAACATTAATAGGACCTACTCCCTCTTATTTATTAGTAATTGGGTAAGAATGGAGCAATGAATTTGAATGTGCAAGTGTTTGAATATGATTTGATAGATGCTTGCCAGATGGATAATAAGTTTACACCTATTTTGTATTTATATGACTCTTTGGATAATTTATCATTCCATCGACATGCTAAACAGATGGGATAAGCCATAGGAATTAGTTAAATTTGAAATGTAATCATTTCTTATCATGAGATGAAACCATCATAATCAATAAGTATTATTAGATGGTATGTTTAGAGTCTAATGTTATTTTTTAGGAGACAAGAATATTAATCTAATGATCTAGGTATGTCTAAGTAAGATAGATAATTGGTTTGATAAAAACTATGGGATTTATAGCAAGTGGAAAATAAAAACTTAGTAGGTTTAGATCCATAAAAGGTATGTGGATGTGATATAATGGTTAATGAGACTCATGTATGTACACACAAATCATGTAATGTGAAAGTAAGTCATAACTAACATTTCCAATATCAATTACCAAATTTTAGTGTTTAAAAATGTCAAAAAATGGAAGAACCTATTATATCCTTGTAATATACATGATCTTACCTTTATTTATATTATATCAATTGTTCATTCAAATACAAATAATATATTCTATAAAGTGGTTTATAACATGGCATCTTCATGAACATTTGGAAAATTCTCACAACTTATAATTCTAATATAGTAATTTTCACATCATTTTTCTCAAGATTTTAGTATTTATTTTTAAATTTCTCTTATCTTCTACAATATGGTGGATTCTTCCATTTATATTATCATTTAAAAAATACCATTCATTCCTCATATTCTAGATAATCCTTTGATGTTATGTTTTGAAAATAAAATTTACATGAGGTATTAAGGGTGAAGTATAGATGTTTGTAGAAAGGGAATTGGTTGTGCGTATAGCCAAGATATCTTGATCTCCACTAGTGATAGCAATTTTTGGATATACATCCATAGATTATTTTATCATAGGTTTATTATCTTATTTATCTAGAGTAGGATTTTTTGTGTATATAGTTGTATGATTATTTGTGGTTGCAGGATTATCCTCAACTTGTTTACTTTCTTCTACAACATCATTTATTTTTTCTTCTTTTTCCACCTTAGCCAAGGAATATAATCCATTATCCATTACTTTTGATTCTATAATTATTTATTTAAGAGTTTAATTTTCATTTTAATTAATAATCAATTCTACACTCTTTGAATCATCAAAAAAATTAAAAACATGGGACTTTAAATAATGATCTTATTCAAATATTTCTTCCTCTCCATTTTATTCAACCTATTATTCACTTGTATTTTCCTTATAACCTTATTCTTTCATTGATTATTGTTTTTCATATTATTCAGCCTTTTCTTTACTTTCATTATAGTTCTTTTCTTCAATTGGTTCTTATTCTATGTTTAGAGCTAGAAGATTATTCTCCTTTTTAACTTCTAAAATATTATGCTTTCCCTGTACTACTAAATGATTCAGTATGCTCAGATAGTTATTTATTATGATTTTTTTAGTTTCAACCACCTCAATGGCACTTGTAATAGGTTGTATTTTTATGGGTTTTACCCTAAATTGTTTAATTCTCAAAAAATATCCTTGTGTTAAGTCCTTGTTATTGAGGAGGGTTTTGTTTCTTTTGAAGCCTACTTGAATTTTAGGTCATGTTTATCTTCTATATGCAATGATTAGGCTCTACAAGTTCAATTTTTAGTGGTTTATATTTCATGGATATAAACTCTTACCATTATAACTCAATCCTATTATTATTCAAAATCCTTTAGACTACTAACTGAATTAAACAATGACATGATAAATCCCTAGGGTAAGAGTAGGATTTTTTTTTTTTTTTTAATTTTTTGCATGGGGGAAGAAGAGTATATTTTCCAAAAAAAAAATAGCTTACATAAAAAAGTTTATAGTATTTATAATAAATGTGTGCATAATTTTATAACTTTAGTTTGGTGATCACCTGACCTAAAATACATACACATTATGTTGCTTTAAAAAAATTAAAGTTTATAGGTAGTGTAGGTTCAAGAAATGAAACGCATTTTTTTTATTTACTAAAATAAATGTTAAGTATAAATGACATTTATATTGTTAATTATAAGTCAAATATAGTTAACAATAAAAAATTTACTTATAATTTAAATTTATTTTAGTGAATATAAAAAATGACAGCCACTTAATAACAATAAAAATTTTACTTATAATTTAAATTTATTTTAGTGAATATAAAAAATGACAGCCACTCTACATCTTCTAGAATTGGTCTCACAACTCCATGAGTTACCATTTAAAAGATAATTTTTCAAATTCTAATTTGGTCAATACTTGGTCATTTTCAATATTTTAGTAATGAAACTAAGGATTTCATGTTGTAGAAACCAATGACCATTTTATACAAACATAGGGTCATTTTTTTAGGTTTTGGGGACTTCTAGATTTATTTCTGACATTTGTAAGAGGTTGAGGTGTGTCAAAATTAAATTTAACAAATCCTAACATTCCCATAGATAATGAGTATTTTTTAATAATATTGACTCAAAAATATCCCTATGAACCTAATTATAACTATACAACATGATCCTAGTATCATTTAGCCACCATAGAATTGATTATTAGATCAATTACTCAATTAATTCAATCAATGACATAATTTGTGCTAATTTTATCCCTATAAACCTAATTACGAATATGTGATGTGAAGATGAGATAAATTATCCCCAATATCATCACTAATTAAATTAATTATGTAATTCATTCAAGTTGAGGATGTAATTTGTATCCATTGTATCCCCGTGAGATTGAATCTAACTGTAAGATATCATTTAGGGTTGAATTAGCCCAAATTTCATCATTGATTGAATCAATTATTTGATTGGCTCAATAATATATTAAATATAGGATAATTTGTTTCTTATGAACCTAATTATGACTATACAATGTTATTTGGGGCTCAATTGGCCCTAATCTAATCACTTATTAAACAAATTACATAATTAGTTCAATCAAGGACATAATTTGGGCCTCATAAACCTAATTTTCACTATAAAAAATGTTTTTTGGCTCAAATAGCTTCAATTTCATTAATGATTGGAGAAATTACTCAATTGGTTCAATCAAGGATGCATTTTTGGATAATTTGAGCCACTTGAACTTGATTGGGATAATATGATGTGATTTGGTTCTTACATTCACTAGTTGTATCAATGATCAAATCAATTACATGATTGGTTTAATTTGGGACTCAATTTATACTAATTTTATCCTTGTGAACCTAATTACCACTATATAATGTAATTTTAAATTCAATTTTGTATAATTTCATCCAAAAATCAACTTGTTCAATTGGGGACACAATTTTGATGAATTTGAGCTCCATGAACCTAATTGTGACTATATAATGTGATTTGGTGTTTAGTTACCCCAAATTTTATCTCTAATTAAATAATTTACTAAATTTATTAAATTAAGGATGAAATTTGGTCCATTTTTCCCTTGTGAACCTAATTTCTACTATACAATGTCATTTAGAGCTCAACTAGCTCCAATTTCATCACTTAGTAAACAAATTACTTTATTAGTTCAATCATGGACATAATTTTGGCTATTTAAACCCCAATGAAAATAATTAAAACTATATAATATTATTTAGTTCTCAAATTACCTTAATTTGATGAATGATTGACTCAATAATGAAATTGGTGATAAAATTAGAGTTAAATAAGCCTAAAGTCATATCACATAGTTCAAATTAAGAACAAGTGTATAAAATTTTCATAAAATACATCTTAGATTGAATTAATAGGGGATTAAATAAATAAATTAGGGTCTATTTATCACCAAATCACATCATATAATCATAATTAGATTCATGGGAGTCAAATTGTCTCAACTTATATCCTTGATTGAAATAATTGTGATCTATGTGTAGTTCTTTCATAGCTGAGATTACTCCTTGTTTGCTCTAGTATGAAAGGCATGCACCTCTCACCCAATATTGTGCACTCCTTACCCAATTTTTTCTAAAATTCATACACACAAGTTTTATGCCATATCATATACTTTTTCACACTAACCCCTCTACACTCCACATTATGCACCTCACAATCTTGGGTGTCGAATAAGTTATGTGCTTTCTCACCAACATTTGTGCCCCTCATGCTTGTGATATATTTCACCTATAAATTCCACATCATATCTCATAGACTCATGCACTACACAAGTTCTATGCTATATCATTGACTTTTGTGTATTCTATAGCTCGTATCCCCACAACTCATAGTTTTACATGTCTAGCTAACTTCTTGGACTTCATAGTACATTCACATGTTAACTCACCTTGGTAATAGGGTTCAAAGGGTTCACCAACCATCATTCAACCTATATTATGAATTTATGTACTATCTTCTTGGTAACTAATAATGGTTGTAACCACTCTTATATTATAATTATATAAGTATGTAACATACACATGTAGATGAAGGTGAATACTCCACACAATCATAACATAGATAGCGTGTTCCATGTATCTACCCTATAAAACATGAACTATAATACATTTTACCAATTTCCCATATTCTCTATTAATTAATAGAAGTTGCATTTCCTAAATGTAATACTTCCTCTCCATTGAATGTGGTTAGTTATTTCTTTATGAATTAGCTTTGCCCATTCACTCTACATAACCAAAACTCAATTTTCCCCTACATGCTTGGCCCTAAGACCCATGGTGTGGATAAAATAGAGTAATTAATTCAATTGAGGATGATATTATGGATAAATAAGTTTTAAGTTTCACACTTATAATAATTTAATTATGTATAATATGTTATAGATCAACACAACACAAGATTTATTGGTGGGCCAATTGCCTAAATATGTAATATATTCAAAAATAGAATAATATCCTTATTTTAGGGAGACACCATACAATACTCCTTATGGAATAACTCAATAATTACACTTCAAGGGAGACATCTTAAATATATTTTTAATGAATATAACACTCAACACTTACTTTATATCATTTACAATGATATTTATCTCCTTTATATAGATCTATATTACTAATAATGGATTGGTAAACTCATAATTCCAATATAGGTTGAATCATTACCTAATATACTAATTCCATAAGTTATTCATTTGTACTAATATATTTAAACCATATAACTAACTAAGGTCAATGTGTGCCACATGTCAGCATCTCCATCAACCCATACATATTAGTATGGCATATCCCTATGTACATAAAATTCCATCCTTATATAGCATATTTAATCCCCAAAACATGATAAGAAACCATGTAATGAGTGTATTTAAAATAATTTCATGGTTGTCTCCATGCCTAATCATACAACCATTTATATGTGGTTTTAGTAGATGATAGTCACCCAACTTATGTCCAAATTACACTATGATACTTTGATTCAATTCATGATCATAGTTGTACTTCCTTTGTGCCCATGCATAATGATTCCTCCTATCATTCTATGTCATATATTCCATTTCATGATTTTTATTCCATGCATTACTGTATTTTATTATTTGGATTCCATGCCTAGCCATAATAATATGCTTATGGAGGGCAACATCATCATTACTCTTTAAGGAAGGAATAACTCCACAATTCCACTTGAGGGGAACACTTCTAGTATCCTTCTAATAAATAGAAGATGTGACACTTACTCGATATCCGTTATAATGATATTTATCTCTTATATATAGACTTATATTACCAATAATGAATAGGTAAACTCCTAATCCCAATGTAGGTCAACTCATTACCTAATGTACTAATTCCATAAGGTACTTAATTATTCCAATATATTTAATATAAATAACTAAGGGTAATGTGTGTCACATGTTCACATATACATAAAACCATATACATTAATATATAATATCACTATGTATATATAATTGACTTTAAAAATGATAGATCGTATAGTCTCAATTAGGTTCATGATGATCAAATTGGCTGAAATTGCATGCCTCATTAAACCAATTCAATAATTACTCCAATAAAGGATGAAATTTGGGTTAATTTATCCCCAAATGATATCAAATAGTTCCAATTAAGTTCATGAGGTTCAAATAGGCCTACATTTCATCATTTATTGAACTAATTCAATAATTGGTTTAATTAGTGATGAAATTGGGCCAAGTGAGCTCCAAATGACATTTTATAATTGTAATTAAGCTCAAATTGTGTCTATAATTAAAAATATATAATAATTGGTTAAATAAATTATTAAATTTAGGATAATTAATCCCAAAATCACATCATAAATTTTTAATTAGGTTTGAGGGCTCATATTTTTCAAAATTTTGTCCCTGATTAAAATTATCAAGTAATTATTTCAACTAGTGATTAAATTAGGGATAATTTCAGCCACAAATCACTTTGTATACTTTAAATTAGGTTCACAAGGCATAAATTAACCCAAAATATGTCCCTAATTAATTATTTCAATCAATGAAAAATTAGGGATAATTAATCTCCAGAACATACTGTATTATCTCATTAAATGTACTAAAATCAAATTAACCCAAATTTTATTCCTTAAATACAATCAAGTAATTATTTGAATTATGATGAAATTAGGGCCAATTTAGCCCAAAATTACATCATATATTCATAATTATATTCATATGAGTTTGGACCATAGTGTATCCTTAATTAAACCAATCTAATAATTAGTTCAATTAGTGATGAAAGTGATGTTAGAGTAGGGGTTATTTATTTTTCCATTATTTATTTATTATGAGATTTTTCCTTCACTTGTATTTTTCCTAATTTTAAATATAATATTACTTAGGTTTATATTTTTATTGGATCACTAGGAAGTAACTTCCTTGACTAGGTATTTCAGGTTTAAGTTACTCCTCTATTCTTGGCTCTATTGACTACATTTTGTGGAGGAGTTACTATTCTATTTTTAGGGTCTATTAAGCACATTTTTTGGAGGATTAACATATCACTATCATATATTTATATCTCACTTGGTGAATTTTAAATTAATGAAAGATTGGTTTTACTCATATTTTGTCTTATGCAATCTTCTCACATATTGGTTTCATTTGCTTTCAACAACATTGTGGTTTACACCTACTTGGTTTATGTGATCACTCTACTCAATAATTAATCATATCCATACCTTGGATTAACCATAATATGGTATCATATACACCCTATTAATCATGTGTTTGGTTATTTGTTATAAGTTTTTTTTTTGAAATCTTAAGATTATTTATGTGGCTTGTTTTCCCATGAAACCACAATTATCTTGGTTTTTGCTTTGGTGTATAAGCTATGTTTTAAATATATAGGAATATTCACATGTAGGCTACCCTTTCCAACATATAATTTTAATATTAGAGAGGAGAGGTAGAATGATTTAACTCCTTTAGATTACTAGCCACCCATGAACTCAGTTGCCAAAATGTTCCTATATTTGAGATAGAGTTTTATTTTTAAGATAAACTTACATATTTGGAGGGATGTGAATGTAATTTTCACTTGTTGTTTTTAATGATCAAGTATTTATATTTTAATCCTATCTCCCTCCATGTTAATCCTCCACTTCACATTCTATTGTGAAGCCCAAACCACCTCACCAACCAACCAAAATTGCCTGCATTTAGATTTAAAAAATTAATTTCTCACCCCATAGTCTTCTCCTATGCCCCTTCCATCCTTATAGGCATATAGATAGCCAAAACCACATTTTTTTATTTTTAAAATTACATTATAATTAAAAACATGGTTTTTAAAATGACACAAGATTCTAATTCATGGTTTTGTGTATTTATGAGTGGTTTGGGGAATTTAAGTGGTGGTTTTATGATTTGAAAAGTATTTTTAGCACTTTTTCAATTTGAATGATGTTTTAAGTCATATAAAAAATCACTTTATTGACTTGAAATTATTAAATTATTTGAAAAATAAAAGGTGAAGGCTATTGTAAGAGAGGGATTTCTTTTTTATTATTTTCAAATAAAAATAATATATTGTGGGAATTATTAAAATATATAAAGTTGGTTTTTAAACAAAATCTTCAATTATTTACTATATGAAGACTAGAGGTGAGGTCCAATTTATCAAGTGGCCAAATCCCCTCTCATTTAAACAAACACTTCTTTTTATCTTCTACTCACTTTATGTACTCATCTTGGATGCATTTTTAGTTGAGCCCGAAGTGATCATTTTATCTTTTAAATCACGTCATTTCTAAAATTTACACTAGTTACTCAAGACATATTATGGGTTGTGTCTGACATCTATTTGAACATTTATTGTTTTCAATATTTGAGATAGTGGGGCTCACCATTGGTATTTAATGGGGTGTATTATGTTTTAGAGTCATTTTTCATTATATTTTCACTCATATTTATACATCTACAACTATAAACCACTACAAACTTCATTTATACACAATAGATACAATTTTAATTAATCTTCTAATGCCATTTAACTATCATGAATAGAAAATAAAAATGCAAATTATTCTAAAGAGCAAAATTTTACATTGCATTGCAATGGGGTTAGAAACTAAACCAACTATAGATATCAAAAAAGTTAAGTGCCATAATTGTAATGATGAAAGCCTATGGGTTATTATTTTTTTATGTGTCTCATAGTCTCCTCTTTCATATATAACCTGACAAATCACCCAATGAAGTGTGGGCCATTTTGAAAAAGGTATTTATGAATCAAGATGTGATAAGATGTCATGACCTATAAAATGAAATTTTTAGCCTAAGTCCTAATAACTTTGACACCCTTCAGAATATCTTCACTAAGTTCAAGTCTTTGAGATTGAATTTGGAATAATGTGGAATAGATAATATAGATGACCAAATTATTATGTATATACTCTCTAATATGGGTCTTTATTACTTAACCTTTGTCTTTACTTGCCATGCCACTAAAAGTGCTTTAGATACTACATGGAAAATGTCCTCTTTAGATGTTTTCATTGATGACTTGACTAGGGAACAAGACAAGTTAATACATATGAGCACATTAAAGTCCTTAATACCTCAATCCCTAATTATTGGGAATGTAAAATCAAAGGCTTCAAATAAAGAGAAAAAGAATAAGAATCTGACAAAATAGATAAAGCAATGGAAATATACATACATAGGATAGATCTAAAATGAATGATGATAATATAATAATATAAATAAACACAAATGAATTGACACAATATGTAAGGACTTAAAGTGGGAAAACCTCTAGGAGATAAAAAACCTAGGAGTGATATTCAATAATTAAGAAACCGATTATAACCATAATACATAAAGTCTTCTTGATCTCACTCCTTATAATGTATTCATAAAATATTATGTAAATAATAATTACCATGTGTTCGAGTGACACCTAAAACTCTTTCTTCAGGTTAAATAGCCTCTATGGGAAGCTTTATAGACATGGGACTGATGTAGTCCATAAAGTGACCTCTGGGATTTTAGAAGTCAAATATGAAAAAATAGATAAATAAATGAATATATATGTACATAGGATAGATCTAAAATGAATAATGGTAAGATAAGCATATAAATAAACACAAATGAATTGACACAATATGTAAGGACTTAAAGTGGGAAAACCTCTAGGAGATTAAAAAGCCATGAGTGATATTCAATAATTGAGAAACCAATTATAACCCTAATACATAAAGTTTCTTGATCTCACTCCTTATAATTTATTCACAAAAGCTTATGTAAATAATAATTACCTTGTGTTCAAGATATGTGTTGACACCTAAAACTCTCACTTTAGGTTAAATAACCTCTATGGGAAGCTTTACAGACATGGGACTAAATGCAGCCTATAAAGTGACATCTAGGATTTTAGAAGTTAGCTCTTCATTCAAATTTAGGGGAAAAGGGATAAGAGGAAGCGAAATAGATAACATAAGGAAATAAATATAAATGGAGGTGATACACCATGATATTTGAAACATTTACCCACACTTGCATAAAATAGCATAAATCCTTAATATTATAGACCATAAAGGAGCTTGAATCATGAATTATGATCTATGATGCAAGCAAATATATACACTATAGAAGCAAAATAATAAAAAATAGCAAATAGAGACAATTTTCCACTCCAAATTAACATATATCATCACATCCTCCTCATTGTGGATGAGGAATATAATATATAAGGCCATAGAGGGCACATATAAAGTGTCCAAAATTCATCTATGAGGTATACATATTAAGGTTTTAGAATACAAAACCTAACTATTGTTATCTTAGTCTATTACAATGGTTGCTCATATGCTAGCAAATATTTCAAAAATAATAACCAACCCCTTACAAAATAAACAAGATTTGATTAAATAGGTGAGGTGAATGCATGAGGGAAGTGACCCCTATATATTACCTCACTTGCACCCATGATGACATTGTTACAACTGAAAGGAGGTCTCGAGCTTATGAGTACAATTAGCCTCTAGATCCTAGATATGGCATAATTGCATTATTTTATTAAGGCCACTATGCTTGGGAGAAATTGAGGTATCACCACATGTGTAATCCTAGATCTATCATGATTATGCTACGTTCAACAACCTTAGTCCTCCAAAAAATCAATAGATTATACTTTAGGCTAATCCTAAAGTGTTTCAAAAGTTTTTCTCAAAATGGGGGACCCACACCATTGTCTAATGGCACTCCTTTAAATTTTGTTAAACTAATACTAATCCTAGGTAAGTGTAGAAGTTACACATGTCAAACTAGTGCTTCTTTATAGAGGTTTGGGTCCTTCTTGGTGAGGTTGACCATAGGGGTGCCATGTGTCAAATATACTCTCTCCCAAAGAGAGCCAGGTATTTCCCTACCCAAAATGAGTGTGATGGTGTCACACATCATAAACCATGTATATCTTTTGGTTAATTTCTTAGTGGGGCTCATCTTTCCTCTCATTGGCTAATTGTGTTACTTAGAGGCCTAACCTAAAATAAAAAGGCTTTAGAAAGTGTGGGGGCACCATGTGTCAAGCTCACACTCTACTTGAGTGAAAATAAAGTCTCTTTGAGGTGGATGAGCATCATGCTACCACATGTTAAAATTAGATTAAGGCCAAAACTTAGGCAAAATTTTGAGAAAGGGGCCCTAAAGAAGGAAGGTATCAAAAGGGGATATGTCAAAAGGTGCCAAGGAATTGTGTATCAGCTAAGTGATCCTAAAGAAGAAATGAACTGATCCAAAATGAAAACATGGATTATTTATCCATAATTCTTAGTGACTCACAAGGGTGTCTTCCTATATAAGGGATAACCCAAAATATCTATCACTTAGACCAATTTAAACAAAACTACAAAAATGGGAGGAAATTATGGAAAACTACATCTTTTGAATGGCCACATGTAAGGGTACTCATTCTTCCTCATTTGGCTGGGTCTTCTTTCCAAGAGCATTAATGGCTCTATCTGGATCAATTATCTCCTTGAAAGAGATGTTTCCCATTATTTTAACCACTTCCAATGTCTATAATTCTAACTGGGTGAGTGGATGCACAAAAATGTCCACCTTAGATACATCAGGTGATTAATCAAGAGCCATGAATATGGTCTAGTCATTATACTTTTGCTCAAGTAGTACCTTGATTTGGTCCTCAAGTAGGATGTTTTTATCATCTAAGAAAGGGGAGGGGAGTCCTAACTAGATTAATTTCTCTATATGTCCCCACCTTTCTTGGACTGTCTACTCCAAGGCATTAAGGAATGCCTTACATTTATTTGTTGCCTTGTTGCATCTCAGGAATTCATTAACCTTCATCACTTCTTACCTTAGATCGGTCACCTCTACTACTACTAACACTTTGGGATAAGTGCTATAGAGATTTTGAATGAGGATATATGACTCCAAGACCTTTAGGGAGATGAAATCAATCATCTGATCAATAGATGTGCTTGCCTAAGATGATATCTTTTAAACATCTATTACAAAGGCTAGTATTTTCTTTAGGTTTGCCACTATGGTCTTAATCCATTCCCAATAGGACCTGTATAACTATTAGACTATAAAAAGGATCATGGTGGCTTGTGGGTGAGTGATAAGGTCATTTTTCAACTATTTAATCTCCTAGTCTATGATTTAAGAGTCTTGTTATGCCTAGTATTTTAATTGTTGATATGACCAATCTGAATCATGGAGCTTTTAGAAAACTTCATCTAGCTTCTCCTTTTCTTTCATCTTGAGCTTGGTATCTAATCATAAACTAGATTCCACCTAAAAGTTTTTATTTGGGATTCTACCTCAAATATCAGCCCATATATTGGTGAGGTTGGTATCCTTGGCCTTAACCTTAGCATTAAGGTGGTTGACTGTAGGTTTTACTTTTGAGAGCTCCTTCTTGGTATTTTCTAATTATTGAATTGCCTTTATATAGTCCATGGTTATAGACTTCTACATTTCTTTCATGAGCTTGACCCAGTCAACGGGTTGAGCCTGACTAAGGTTAAGGCTAATAGATTATATGGTGTAGTCTCTTGATTGTATTTACTCCTAGATATTGATTTCCTAGGGGATCAAATGGGAAATCAGTAAGGATTGTTGTGTACGGTCATAAAATAATTGCATATGAGCCTCAATGCTGGCCTTGGCCTACTTCCCTCTTTTTATTTACATGTTGGTCTCTTAGGCCACCCTTGCTATGTCAACCTACTACTATTATTATTCTAATGATTAGATCAACTCCCCTAAAAGGGCATACCTTATGATGATATGAATGGAATAGCTATTTATTATTGTGAGGTATCAGACCCTACTCTTATAGAGGTAAGTGAGTGAATGGTGAGGGTTGAAGGAGATAAAGGTGAGACCCTATGGGTAAGGGAGAATGGGGATTACATTATGAGGGAGGATGAGGTAGATGATGAACATGGGAGAGTGAGGAAATGAATATGAGAGGAGATAAGAATTGTGGAAGAGAAGGGGTCACTCCCCAAAGGTTAAGTGGTTGAAGAGAATATTGGAGCTAGGGTGACGTCAAGTTAAGAATTTTAAGTTATTGTAACCTGTGGTGGGACTACCAAGGTAGATGATGAAGTGACAAGGGAAGCCAAAGTGCTTGACTAGGTGGTAGATGATGTCACAATCTACATTAGAGCTATAAAGAGGGAAGGGGTAGTTGAGAAAGAAGTAGAAGTAGAGAGGAGGGGATCCATGAAATGGATATTTTTCTAAGGAGAAGTTGGTGGAGGGATATAAATGGGTGCCTTAGTGCACTTGAGCTAGGAGAACCCAGCTACAAGGTGCCTAGAGGGATCCTACTATTACTATGGGGTTGAGGGATATGGAAATAAGGGAGGTACCCATATTGTAGGCATTTGGGTGGCCATGTCCTCTGCTTCTATTTCTCCCTTTTATAAGGGCATGTCCATTGCCTTTTCCTTGAGAGTGTCTTCTTCTTCTAATTCATCTCCACTAATTTCAATTTTAGGAGTGGATTCTCCCCCAGATGTAACCTCTTCTAGGTGAAAATCATCCTAGAGTTTCTCAAACTTTTCATCTTGGTGTTCATCATATAATCTCTCAATTGGCTTATCAATTTCAAACCTATACCTTGTGAAGGTAGTTTCCTTATCTATGGTCCAATATAATTTGGAGAGTTGGTTCCTCATCCTTTTTGATAACTTTTAAGTTGGGTCATATTTTTGTACCCTAATATAAAAATATTTTCATGGCTTAAGGACATCTTCTAACATCTGAACTAGGTCCACATGATTTTTGGGGACATATTTTATGGGTGACTTCCTCTACTCTAGGTGAGGTCAAGTTTGATGTCTAAGAGTGCTAACAATCTTAAATTTGGCTATGTATCCTATTAGATCATAATCCCATTATTTGTTTATCAAATCAACATTTATTTCTACTAGCTTGGTCATGATGAGGCATCCCTAGTGTCTAATCTACACTTTGATGTCATCTCTTATGAAAGGGACATCCTATACCCCCTTTTTCTTCTTCCCCACCCCATAGATGGAATCCACTACATCAATTTGGTGAGCCAACTCGAGGGCTAGGGTTTTTTTATTCAATGTGTATGGAAGCCAAAAGGGCTCTCCATTAAATCCATGTACTTGAATGAATGAAAACTAGGCCCCCTAAAACCAGTCTATGAGAACTCTACTACCCATAATCTAGGCTTGTTTCCAATCTATCATTTTAGAGGTGATCACCTATTGGCTGAGGTTCATGAGAATTGGATCCATGAACTACTCTAATAACTCATAGTAGTCCCTAGTCTTTGATAGGATATGAGTCCATACAGTGATAGGGGTCACCACATTGGGAAAGACCTCTATATTGGAGGTGTTGAGATGGAGGTACCTAGAAAAGAATTGGGAGTTTTGGTACAAAATAAAATATACAAGGAAGGATGGGTAATTGAAGGTAGTCATCACTAATAAATTCTCCATCTCTATCATTAAAGTGGAGGTGATGGCTTCAACAAAGTCCATCTTAAACTCCTATCCTTTCTCAACCACGGTCATAAGGTAAAGCATGCCTAGCTAGAAGTTGTTAGCATTATCATTAGTGTCCATGCCCAGGATGAAGGCTAGCATGGATAGGGTGTCCTTTAACTAATACATGGGAAAATTCAATAGGGGCATAGATATGGGATGCATCTCCATGACCTATTCTTTGAGGATATATCTGAGTAAGCGTAGCTTGTTAGATCCTAATGAATCTTAGACATTCTAGAGGACTTTAATGTTGTAGATAGTGGAATTTGAATTATACCTAAGCTAGAACATCTCTTTTATATTATTTGCACTTATTTTCACCCATAAATGGGCATTTTTGGTAGTCACTCTAGTACTGGTGTCATATTTCTCTACAAAAAATGTGATAATATTGGGGCATGGGTACACATACAGTACCATGTAGTATGCCAATGTGTAGTCCCATATTTTACATTTGAAAGATCCATACTCTTTCCTACTGATCTTATCCATCATGTAGTATGCCAATGTGTAGTCCCATATTTTACATTTGAAAGATCCATACTCTTTCCTACTGATCTTATCCATCATTTAGGCATGTATACCCTCCCTCATATTTTTAGGATTTTGGGATAACTTTAGGTTGAAAATATCATCCACAAAGTTATTTACCAAATCCCCTTTTTTCATGGTCCCTTGGTTGCCTTTATGGTATTTGGCAACTTTTCCTTTGCTTGAGCAAAGACTAAAGCATAGGATTTGTTCATGGTGTGCTTGGGAGGAGGATATCCAATGTTGATTTAACTAGGGGTTATTTACTTTGAGGGGTGTTTACCACTCTTGGATAAAGATGTAGAGGCCTAAATATGTATATCTACTCTTATAATATTTATTTATTCCTAATTTAGATGACTAGATCAATGGTTCTTTGCTATCTTGTTCGACCTACAAACTCTTTTTCTTCTCTTTTTAATTTGATCAATGCTCTCTCCAAAATCACAAAGTGTCAAGTGTTTGGCTCAAAATGAGAGAATGGATATTGATAAGCTACTAACACTAGGAAGACTCATCATGTAAATTCAAAAATGAGTTATTTCATAAATGATGAGGAGTGGCACACATGTTCAAAGATCCATTAGTGAAATATTTTCAATAATCATCATGGGGAATTATGTATAATGGATTGTCTAACATAAATGGTAGGTAAGGTAGGTAGATAATCATCTTTCAAAGAATATTTTTGAATATTTTTGGATATTATGGCAAAGAAACAAGGTAATCAAATTAGCCACTTGTGTCACCAGCACTTATTTAAAAAAAGAAACAATAAAAAAAAGGAAAACAAGGAAAAGGGAACAATGAGGGAAAGAAACATGCGAAGGAAAAATCAAAAGGAAACTAACTAATTATGTATAAATGGAAACATGGATAAGTTAGTTGAAATGTTTCAAGTTGATCCCATTGATGGGGATCTCCAATGCATTTCCCTCTTAGTCTTATAATTCAAAAGTGTTTCCCCATCTATCACTGATAATGCAAAATGACCCTCTTCAAGGAGAATCAAACTTTGCATGCCATCCTGGCTTCACAACTCACTGGTCATATTTGAGAACTAAGTATCTTAGTTTAAATTTTAGGTAAGATGACTTCTTATTAAACCATAATTTTACTAATTATTGATGGATTATATTTTCATCGCCTACTTGCTCCCTTGTTTCTTGGATTTTGAGTAGTTCAGCAAGCCAAACCTCCATTGTTCCATTTTATTTAATTTCAATAGTCTTTAAGAGTTGTCATGTTGGGATTTCCAATGATACTAGCATAATCACTTCCTTCTCATATACAATTTCATATGGGGAAGTATTTAGGATTTATTTAGGAGTGATGTGATTGGCCCATAGTGTTATCCTTATATGCAAGTGCCACTCCCTCTACTTATCATCACTCATCCTCTTGATCAGCCTGATCATATTTTTCTATGTGGATTCTACCAACCCATTCCCTTATGGGTAATAATTGGATGAATTATTTATTAATATGCCATTATGAACCACAAATTTAGAGATATTGGATCTAAGGAAGGCCTTCACATTATCAAAGATGACTATTTTAGGTAGGCCAAATGTAGCAACTAGCTCTTTTAAGAAGCTGAGGATCACATCCTTGTCCCTCAGTGGGACCACTTTGATCCATTAGGTGAAGTAGTCAATGCCTATCAATATCCATTTATGGCCCACACTAGATATCAGGTTAATCATCCTAATAAATTCTAAGCCCCATTATGTAAAGGGTTCACTGATCACAATCAAGTTGAGAGGCATGGCTGAATTTTTTCTCTTCCTAGTGAAGAATTGGCATTTTTGTCACTTCTTGACTACTTGGTGGTAGTTTAAAACATGTTAGGCTAGTAATATCCTATGCACATGACTTTTTTCATGGTATTTTTAGCTGAGAAGTGACCACTAAAGGGAGTGAAGTGAATATCTTGGAGAATTTTATCCACCTGGGGCTTATCAACACATCGGAGGAGATCTCCATCAAAGTTTATTTTGAATAGGACCCCTTGGAATAGCATGTAGCTAGACCCATGAATCCTATATAAATTCCTTTTATGTGTGGGGAGGTCATCTGTATACCTATCAATCTACATGAATTGGACTCTATCAATCACCCAAGACCCACCTACTTCGAATTGGTTCACTAAGGCTAATTTGGGTGCATTTTGATTATCTGTTGGGACATTTGCATACTATCATGGATCCCTCTCCCTTTGATTACCTTTATTGGCCTAAATTATACATCATATTTTAGGATCTTAGTGATCTAACTAGCCCTCTTTTATATAATCTCTAATTCTATGATGTATTCATGAACACTTGAGTGTGCCATGTACACCATGATTTTACTGCCTACCACTAGGTGCCTAAAATTTTTAAGGATTTTAACTATGGTGAAGGCTTCTCTCTTTACAAATTTTTATTTGGTTTCATACCCATGTAATTTTCTTAAGTATAACATAATTAGGTGCTCTTCTCTTCCCTCCTCTTCCTTTTGAGTTACCACAGCCGCGAAGCTATTCTCACTCCCATAGACACTTTTTATTTCTTAAAATGTTTCTCTTCCTTTGGGTGTCCATTTAAGAACCTAGTCTTTCTTTAGCATTAGGGTGATTGGCCTAATCGATCCAACAAAGTCCAATATGAATCTACTGATGAAATTGATCTATCTGAGGAAAGATTAGACCCCTTCCTTATTAATTGGTAAAGCTAGATCTCTAATGGCCCTTTTCCTTTTTGGATCAGTGGTGATCCCATCTTTGGATACTACATATCTAAGTATTTTGCCTTAGGAAACATCAAAGACACACTTTTTAGGGTTTAGGGACATCCCAAACTCTTGGCACCTTTGGAAGACCTTTTTAAAATGGTCGAAGTGGTCTTATTTCCTCTTAGAAAATACATTGATATCATCTAGGTATATGAGGATGATCTCATTAATTATCCATTTAAAGGCCACATCCATCACTCACTAAAATGTTTCCCTATCATTAGAAAGGCCAAAAGGAATCTTTGCATATGTGAAGGTTCCCCACTTTGTGGTGAAATTTGTTTTTTTTTTATCATCTTCTTTCACCCATACTTGGATATATCTAGAGAAACCAACTGGCAATGAAAACTTCTCCACTCTTGTTACCATTTATAGGATTTTCTCCATGGAGGGGAGAGGGTAATGGTTTTTCAAGAACACCTTATTCAGATCTCATAAATCCACACAATCAAATTTCTTTGCTCTTCTTTTGTACAGGGACTGGGTTGGATACCCAAGTCAAATTCTTGATTGGGTATATGATTTTTGAGTCAATTAGATTCCTTAGCTCTTAGGCCATCAAGGAATCAATCTTTAGGTTCATCAGCCTTTGGTTTTTCCTAACTGGCTTGGTTCCTTTCATCAAATCTATGGTGTGTTGAATGACCTCTTGGTCATACCCCTTCAGGTAATCATAAGTCTATATGATGACACATCTGTATTTGTCACAAAAGGACACTAATCAGTCATTGTCTCTCTGAAGAACCTCCTTCTTGACCTTCAAATTTATTCCACCCCCAACATCAAGCTCATAATAATTACTTTTATCCATAAAAACTTGTGTTTGTCCTTCTTTGTGTCATCAAAATCGAAGAGATTTTTTAAGGTGATGAGACCTTTTAGGAGGTTGTTGGTTTTGAATTGTATAATCTAGTCTCTATAGGCTTCCTTAATTTTTGGCTAAAGTTATTTTATGAAAGTATAGGATTTATAGAGGAACATTGCAATCTAAGTGTCATTTTTAAATACTTACCAATTTTGGTCATTGTCTAGGATAATGGGTCTGATGATTACCCACACTACTTACTCATTTGTGAATAAGCCTATTACTAGGTCAAATCAGGAACCCACTATTACCATCATATTAGATTTTGTATTTACTATTCTTGGGATGATCTGAATATTGAAGGCCTCAAAAGCTTTAATTAGGTCCCATACATAGTGATATTAATATCTCATGTGTATATTATTTAAGGCCATTACCCCTATTACTTATTTTACTAATAATTCATAATCATCAAACACCCTTAGTTGATTGATGCACATTCACTCAATGAGGATGAGGCCATGGACTAGGGCCTCATATTTGGCCTTGTTATTTGTATAGGAAAAATAAAACCAAAATGCCTAGAGGGTATCTTTTCTCAAGGGGGATGTTAGATATCAGCCCCAGAGTTAGTCTTGCATTTTGCACCATTGAAATGTAACATCTAGAAGTCAGACTCATCCTTAAGCTTTTTCTTTAATCTCCCTTCTTTTTCATTACCTTTGGGATAACCTATTCTTCATCATGAATAACATAGGTTCCAAGTCCTATCACATCAAATTTTGTGAATGGGTTACTTTCAATAAATTCATTAATCATGGCCTCCTCTTTAGGGCTTCTATTGTCATCTACCCTTTCTTTTTAAAGCATTTCAATATAGTGCATATTCATCTTTTATAATGAGGTGTGATTTGCTTTGAATTTCACCATTACTTCATTTTATATATGTTATGGGTGAAGAGGTTCAGATAACACCTTCATCTTTGACCTATACTTGGTCCTTAGAATCAAGTGAGACCAGTCCAATGGTAGATATCTAAAAATATTAGTAGTGAAATATCTTGACAAACATAGCCCAAAAATAGGTGATATGTCTATCACTATAATTTCTTGTGGCATAGTGATGCTTGGAAAAGAGTACAATGTGATGGGAAGGGCTTAGATGATCTATAGGGTCTGAACCTTCTTCTCATATAGATACATCACCCCTTTATTTAAGGGTTTATATTTCAATTGTAGCACCTTAGCTATTTATTTGGTCATCACTGTGGTGCTCGTATCCAAGTTAATCATGAAATTATGCAAAAAAAATTTACCCATAATCAAAGTCAAGTAAAATGGGGTGGGTTTTATTTTAATAACCCTTTCCTTGGTGTTGATGAATGTGGAGGGTACTCAAGGCTACGTGATCATGTTATCTTCTTTCCCTTTTTCTTTTTTAGGTTTTGTAGTTGGCTTTCTTTGTATGGGATTCTCCTTCTCCTCTAAGGCCTCCTTTAGTAGAGTCTTATGTTTAGGGATAGACAAGGCATCCCAAAGGGAGATATTAGTTGATACCTTCTTCAGCATCTTAACCATGTTATATGACTTTGGATGTGGGACCTTAAGGTCTTTTGCATTTCCCTATACTACCTTGCCCCTCTTCAAATAGACCATAGGTGGAGGTTATGGCATTGGAGTCTTTTCAAAGGTTACTTTAGGCCTTGCAAAAGCCTCAAAGCTTTTAGATAGTCTTTTCTTGGAACATGTATGGTAGTCTAATTAAACCTATAGGTCTTTGTATATTGGCAATTCATTATCAAATACTACATCCTCACCTTCCATCTAAGATAAAAGTGCATGATCTAAGGCTATTTATTCCTCTTACTCTAGGGACATACCCTACATTTATGTTATTACCATGGTGTCTTTAACTCATAGAGATTGGTATGTATATGATAATCCTAGTACATTCCCTTGTCACCTTTATTCAGTGACCTTCTATTGTAAGTTTCCCCTTGGACAATTTTAGGGTCCATGGGGTTCATTATAGGGGAAGCATCATGACTTGGAATCATCTACCAAGTTATTATAGAAAGCCACTAGATTTTTATTCACACTTAGAAACACTATGTGTAAATGGTCTGAGATCATAACCATCTCATTTATAGGCTACATCTGATGGTTTGGTGCTTGGTGGTTTGAATCTTGGTAGTTTACTCTTTTCATTTCCTAGTATTTATTATTTTAGTATGGTGGTCTTCTCTCTTGGTAGTTGTTATAATAAGGTTTTGTAAGTGCATCCTATTTCTTCTTATATCTACCAATGAATATGTAGTATATGTGCTCACTTGAGTGGGTAGGTACACAGACATGAAATGGGGTGGGGTCCATGAGGTGTTTGGGATCTCTTCTTGAAGAGGCATAGATATCTCAAGGAACACAACATCAACAATTGAGGAGGGGATATTCCTATATATATAAATTTATTCTTGACCTTACCATGATGTCATATGCATTTGACAACATCTGGCCCCTGAGTGATTGGATCATGACCACAATATCTAAATTGAGGACCTTGAGATAGAAAATAATCACCATGCTCGTGAGTGGTCAAGCCATCAATGAGATCCTTTTCTAGGTCTTTTCAAACCTAGTATTAAAATCAACCATAGCCTCTTATGGAGCCCTCTTGATGGTTATTAATTATTGTAGGAGGGATGATTGGTCCATCTTCTCATTGAAGCACTCAAAAAACTTTTTGCCTAGGTGATCCCAAGTCTTGAATGAGTTGGCTAGCAAAGATCAATACCAGTCAAGAGCCTACCCTTTTAAGGAGGTTGCTAGTAACCTAATGGATATATTTTATGTTTTGGCATAGTGCATGGTACATACATTAGCCACATTTTAGAGGTGTTAGTATTCATCTTTAAGTCTTCTCTCAAAAACATGGGAAGCACCTTCAAATCATTAGCATGGTTTGGATCCCATACAGTCAAGGGTGTTAAAGGGATAAGTGGGTTATTGTTATCCCATAACACAAAGTTCCTTGGTGGGCCTGGATGTGCCATTTTTTGTTTTTTTATTGTTTCATAAAAGACGCTGAAGCTTTTTAGTGAGTAGGAGCTCCCAAAGGTGGAGTTAGTAGATTTAGATTATTTGTAGTCTGTGATATTATTATGTACCCATGGCTCATAAACTTAAGCTTTTAGTTGATCAGACTAAAAGATAGGGTCCCACCAAGCATGCCAAAAAATAATATTATTGATGCCTAAAACTCTTGCTTTAGGTTAAATAGCCTTTATTGGAGGCTTTATATACATGGGACTAAATGCGGTCTATAAAGTGACCTTTGATATTTTAGAAGCTAGCTCTTCATTCAAATTTGGGGGAAAAGGGATAAGAGGAAGGGAAATAGATAAAATAAGGAAATAAATCTAAATGGATGTGATATGCCAAGATATTTGAAACATTTACCCACACTTGCATCAAATAGCACAAATCCCTAACACTATAGACCATAAAGAAACTTGAAGCATGAATTAAGATATTTGCTTGCGTTATAGATCTTAATTCATGCTTCAGGCTCCTTTATGATCTATAGTGTTAAGGATTTGTGTTATTTTATGCAAGTGTGGGTAAATTTTTCAAATATCTTGTTGTATTGCCTCCATTTAGATTTATTTCCTTATTTTATTTGTTTACCTTCCTCCTATCCCTTTTCTTCCAAATTTGAATGAAGATCTAGCTTTTAAAATCTTGGAGGTCACTTTATAGACCACATTCAGTCTCATGTCTATAAATATTCTCATAAAGGTAGTTTAACCTAAAGTGAGAGTTTTAGGCATCAAAAATATGAATTTACAATAGAAGTAAACACTATTTATAATATTTATGATGGGATGTGATCATTTAATCAATGGTCCCATATTTTCCTTGATAAACATTTAATTAAATTGATAACTATTAAATAAATATAATCTAATTATTTATTTTTACAAATTTTTCACCTCATGTTAACAAATAATAAATTATTATTATTTATTTAACTATCAAAGTAAACTAAGGGTAAATAAAGTACCATTTAGTCATTAATGTTCTAACACGCCCTCTTAATGCTAAGTGGGAATAATTATCATAGTTACCTTAAAAGTCAATTATACTATGTACACAATTGAAGGATTTTAAAACCTTCATCATGCCAAACACCACATTTTAAAACAAAAAGAATTATAATCCATAAACTACTCAAAAATAAGTTTAGTCTAACATGATAATGAGACTACATCTCAAATCTTTGCATGAATAATCATTAAGAACATTTGGAGCCTTTTATAACATAAGGACCTCCATTATAAAGTATGATTTTAACATATTGGGATATAAAATTAAAACTTATACATAAATTTTACTCAAATTACAAAACTTCCACATAAAATTTGCAATGCTTTACGATTAAGAATAAGTATAGAGAAAAAGGAGAAACACATGCTCATTAGGAAGTTGAATTATCATGCACACTCCCACTCAATGGAAACTTTGAGAGCCAAACATTTTATGAAATCAACAAAACTTGATAGCACCAAGTGTTTTTATGAATATATCTTCCACTTGTTCATCTATAAGACAAAATTTCAAATCTATATCACCATTAAGGGATTTATCTTGGATAAAATGTACATGAACTTCAATATGGCTTAATTATTATTTTTGTACACCTACACAAAACTTAAATACATATCTAAAAGTATATTCATGATATAATATTATGGTTAGCATCATAATAACCAAATACATAAAAATATGATATATGTTTTTTTATGGTAAAACACATTTAAAACAATCAAGTCATATTTTAGGTAAACAAGTTCACTACTTTGATTACAAAGTTAGTTAAAAAAACATTAGTTATTCTATTCAATTCATTAGTTTACATCTCTGATATTTACAATATGAGCATCCCCAACTTTCATGAAATGCGCATATAGAAATACTAACTTTAGCCAAATATTAGATATATTATTAGCAATAACTCATTTTATAATTTGAGTCTTATAAAAACATTGTAAGTTTAATATGGTTCAAAAAAAAAGTGAGTTATAACCTCTCATACATAAAATATGGATAATTTTAACATGATATGCAATCATCCAATTAAATACACATGAGATGAAAACAAATAATCTCATAGATGTATGAATAAAATGCTTAGTAAAGAAAATTATGAAGAGATAATAATACAAACTCCATTTACATTTTGCATTTCAAAACATATCCTATTATAAAATTAATCATATAAGGATGTTAGAATAAATAATCAAATGATAAAACAATCAAATAAGACTATCTAAGAAATTGAAACACAAAAGATCCAAACTAACTGAGCATGATCTTCTTACCAAATGCAATAACTAAACATGATCATCTTGTCAAATTAAACATGATTTTATGCATATAATTTATTTCAATGATAACTCATATTTATTAAAAAAAATCATAATATCTATATATTATATATGATTTTAAAATTATAATAAGCATTTTTTAAGAATCAATAATAAACAATTTTTACGAACAAATACAATGTAGATGAGACATTATCAAAATAGTTAGTATCTTAAAAGCAATAAAAAATAATTTTATTAAAGAAAATAAAATTTTATGAGCATACATGTATTTATTTGTAAAAAATGCAAATATTAAGTAGGGATTCTATTCAAAATATGCATAGTAGTATTCATGGCTTTGGCCCATACAAACTAGGAGGAATATTTACAGAATGTAACATTGTTCTAGTTATTTCTATGATGGTGCAACTTTTCATTTTAGAAATACAATTTTTATAAGGTAAATAAGGATTTTTAGTTACCTTTGAATATAAAAACTAATAAAAAAATAATCAAACTCTTTACTAACATATTCACTACCATTATCAGTTTTTAATATCTTAATAGAAAAATTAGATCTATTTTTAACAAAATCTTTTAAATTATATACAATATACAAAGAACCCTCAAGAGATAAAACTTCAAGGGATCCTACAACATCACTATGAATTAATTCTAAAGGATGTGAGGAATTCACATCATGATTATTGTGAAAGGGGTTA
Organism: Torreya grandis; assembly: GCA_037957365.1. NCBI lineage: Eukaryota > Viridiplantae > Streptophyta > Pinopsida > Cupressales > Taxaceae > Torreya > Torreya grandis. The sequence continues at coordinate 499,974 of JARHVA010006398.1, forward strand.
GTATTTTATGTACCACATAATATTTTATGATAAGGTATATAATGAAGTTAAAAAATAAGATTCCAAGTATACATATCATGTAAACTTTTAAAATTAACAAGACCTAATCTTTCATGCCATAATTTAGATTCATTCCTACTATATGATGAAATAAAACATGCAAAAGAAAGAGAGAAATTTTATAAATCATTATTTTGAACACATTCAATAATTAGAGACTCATTGGTTTCTAATGGACCATATATATTTTAGTAATGTTACAATGAAATTATCATTAGTAAGTTGTGAACAAGATAACAAGTTATTTTTAAGATTTGGTATAGAGAAAACATCATTAATAACAACATTTGAAATTTTTCCCTTTCCTTGCTTAGTTACTTACAAAAATAAATTATCTCCCATGTAAATATTTTCATAGATATATATATATATATATATATATATATATATATATATATATATATATATATATATATATATATATATATATATAATCACACAAAATATTAGATAATCAATTCATATGGTGTGATGCACCACTATCTAAAATTCATTCATTTTCATTTGAAGCAAATAAAGTAGCATATAAAGCAATAACATTCTAATCCTAATTGTTATTATAATTAAGATTTTGATTATATTTATTTATTTTGTTACTTTTATAAGATTTATTTTTAATTATATCCTTTTTTTTTATAACAAATTTCTTTTCTATGACCAAATTTACCATACAGATTGTAATTCCCATTAAACGTAGATTTATGAATCTTATTACCATATTTCTTATTCCTATTTGAGCTATAATCATAATTAATATTAGATTTATAGTTATTATTTTTATAAAAATTAATATTTAAGGTGAGAATTTCTTGAGTGGAATTCTCTTTAGAATCAAAATTGGTCATAACTTGCTTTTAATGAATCAGGAGAGCAGACAAGGTCGTAAGGTCAGGATATCTTGTTCAGTTTAATATTTATAATTCAAAATTGAAATGAAATTTATAATTTTTTCATGAATATTTAATTGAATGATAAAATAAATCATTTTACCTTGAATCAAATTAAAATTACAACCACCTAGCTGAGTTTCATTGTTCTTAATTTTAACAAGAAAACTCACAAACTTTTCATCACCTTTCATAGGTTTAGTTAGCAATTCAAGGATTAAATTAATAATTTTAGAGAGGAAAGTGCTTTCATGCATGGATTAAATGAGTTTTAAATCATCACTATGATACTCACAATTACTAATATGGATAAGGAATTCATCCTTAACACTCTATAAGATAATGGACATAGCTTCATGTGATTTATGTTGAAATGCATTGGTAAGCTTAGGGATCACATGTCTTTTAGAAGGGATTTTTTCAATCCCAAATGATAATATTTCATAATTTATAAGACATAAATTTAAATTTAACATGAATTTTCCATATATTATAGTTATTTCTATTAAGCATTTGGGATTTATCTAAGAAAAAAATAGGCAAACCCATAACTTCCCTTTAAATAGGATAGTAACCAAATGCTTAAAATGGATCATTTTATTTTATTTTATTAGGTAAATAAGTATGTTTTACAAGGATATTGAAACTTAAAGTTAACCAGTATCAAAACATAACAAAGAAAGCCCCAAGGGTTTAAAAATAAAGTGCAATCAAAATGAAAACAACTAGTTGAAGACTAGTGTAGAAGACTGTGAATTTTAAATTTATTTGATAGTAAAACAAATTTAAAGTGAAAACACATAATAATTTTTTAATTTAATGCTAGACAAAGTAAGAAAAATATGAAAGATTATGATGAAATAGGGGGTCACACGTGTCACAAAAATACAATAATATAAGAACAAATTAATAAATTAACCTTTTTATGAGTTTTTTAAACTATTTTCCACAATAAAGTGAATTACACATGCAACTATGATTAATTTCATAATTTAGATGCCAAGTAATGAAAAAAATGAAATAAAGATGTATTAAACTAGGTGTCAAAAGAGTCACACTCAGAACGACCACCTAAACATTATTATTAAAAAATTTGTAAAATTAATAATAGTAGCTTAAAAAATACAAAATAGACCATGTAGATGTGTCTAAAAGATACCAAGATCTATGGATGGACTGGCTACATGATTATGCTTGTCAAAACATTTAATAAGTCAAAAGTCAAAACAAATTTAACTGGTTAACTAGGGTTTTGAATGCATGAATCTTGGCATGCAAACCAAAAATATAATTCAAATTTAATTAAATATTTAAAAATAACTTGACCAAAAAAAGGAAAGATCTAGTGGATTTTGAAAACTAGTCATCTTATAAGTTTTTATCAAACTTAATGTAACCAACTCTCCTACTATAGTAGTTAGGAATATGTAAGCACAATATTAAATTTAAAACTTATTTAATTGATTTTTATTTAAAATAAATAAATAATAATTAATATGTGCATGTAAAAAAATACTTATTTAGGTAAAATCAAAAATTAAGGTGGGGTCTACCTTATTTGCATGGAAAATGTGAATTGAGAACACAAAGTATTTTTTTTAAATAGATATGACAAACTATATGTAGGAATATGCTTACCATTAGCTTATCATGGTGAAAGTATGGCACTAGGAAAAGTTTTGAAACTACACATAAGCTTTTATAGGCCACCAAATAGCCTAAAATTTTTTAGGATCTTCTTGAAAAAAAAAATTATGCCAAAGGTAGCTTCAAAATTGAATTTTGACCCAAAACTTAATTTCTTTCAGCACCACGGTAGTACTATGGCATCCCTGTAGAAGTTCTAAGTTGCACAGTAAATTGTACAAACCACTAAAAGCCTTAAAAAATTTCCAACCTTCCTTAAATCTCTCTACAAGTTAGAATATGGTCTCAAAATAAAAAATTTATGTATAATGCATATTTTTCACTCACTCTAGACAACTATAGCACCCTAGGAAGCTTGAAAAAAATACCAAACATTTCATAAATCCTTCTCAAGTCTACAAATGCTTCTAAGAGGTTTTAAATACCAATATCTAACTTCTTTTAGTAAGGGAAAAAAAAATATTGTACAAACATATTTTGAGATTCCTTCAGGTAGAACATTGTACAAGTGTTAGTAATGGCATGACACAAGCTTTGTGGTTGATTTCCATGCTAAAAAAACTTATGGTTACTTGAATGGAGATTTAGATTATCAAATAAACACTGTATGCATCTTTTGAGAACTTGAATCTATTTTCCACCATAGAGGGTCATACAAGACTTTAAATAATAAAACTTTTGAATAAATTAAACTATTAATTATTGATATTTAACTTAATACAATATGATTGCCAATAAAATCTTCTCTATTTTATCTGATAGCATGATAAAATAGATAAATAAATGGTAATATACATACACAAGATAGATCTAAAGTGAATAATGATAAGCAAAGCATATAAATGAACATATATGAATTGACACAGTGTGAAAGAATTAAAGTGAGAAAAACTCCAAGAGGTAAAATAATCATGAGTGATATTTAATAATTGAGAAACAAATTATAAACCCAATACATAAATTCTTCTTGATCTCACTCCTTAGAATTTATTCACAAAAATTTGTGTGAATAATAATCATCATGTGTTCAAGACATGAATTTACAATAGGGGTAAACCCTTTTTACAATATTCATGAGGGGAGGTGGCCATTGTAGCCCATGGTCCTATGTTTTCCTTGATAAACATTTAATTACATTGATAATAATTAAACAAACATAATTTAATTATTTATTTTTATGAGGTTTTCACCTCATGTTAATAAATAATAAATTATTATTATTTATTTAACTATCAAGGTAGATCATGGGTGAATAAATCACCACTTAGTCATTAATACTCTAAAAGGGTCAAGATAAGGAGAAAGAATCAACCTGTACCCAAAAAACCACTGAAACTTATTATTCTAATAATAAACCTAAGAAATAAAAGGTTAATTGTGCCTATTAAAATAAAAATGGACATTATGAACATAAGTTCATGAAGAAACAAATTTATTACCTAACTCGTCTTCTAGAAAAAAACAACATAGGTGTTCTTGAGTCTATCAAGTATAATTCATCAATTCAAGATTATTCTGAGTCAAAAGGCAAAGAGAAAGAGAAATAAAAGGGCAAGGGTCTTGTATTAGTTATAGCTCCAACCTATTCATGGGTTATTAACTCAAGTGCTTCCCACCACATGGGATCTTCACAAGTTGAGTTTTCTTCCTTATAGCCTTATATCATGTCTTTCATCACTTTGGATGATGACATTTGAGTAGAATTTGTAGGGAGAGGGTATGTTTAAATGGATAGAGGACTATTAAATAATGTTCTAAGTGTTTCATCACTTTTAACTAATCTCCTATCAGTGTATCAAATCACTCACATCAATAAGGGCATGAAGGAATAATTTTCACCAGATTTAGTCATAATTAGAGAGTTACCTAATTATTATATAGTGGTAGTGGATGAGGTAGATCACCAAGTGAGGTTATATACCTTCTCACATTTTTCAACTAATTTTACTCTAAATGCATTGTTAACTCATTCATATGGAGTTATACAATTACGGCAAGAGCAGTTTAGACACCTCAACTACCACTACCTAGAATAACTTGGCAAAATGACATGGTCACAAGATTACCCTGAGTATATTTCTCTAAGGGTATTTTTGAGGGTTTCACCCTTGGGAATAATCTCAAAGATAAATTTGATAAAGTTCAATCTTGGACCGCTTCACAATCATTAGAGTTAGTACATAGTGATGTATCTAGGGCTTTTCCCAACCTATCTTTCATAAGGACTAAGTACATCTCACCTTTATTGATGAATTCTTAAGGTACACATGGGTCCACTTCCTTTGGTATAAATCTAAAGTTTTCAACAAGTTTTGAGACTTCAAATTTATTGTAGAGAAATAATATAAAAATGTATCAATGTTCTTATAATTGATCATGGGTGTGAGTATGTCAATAATAGATTTGAGCAGTTTTGCATATCATATGGGTTTG